>WBNH01003211.1:27864-254321 GCA_013401255.1 Urocolius indicus | reverse complement strand
CTCACAATAAAATAATTTTTACTCATGTTTAACTTGGAAGGGTGGATTAAATTGAAAGGTTGTAAGGGTTGGTGTAAGGGGTGACTGTAAGGGTCTCTTTCTGTGCTCACTACTGCTTGTCCTAGCCCCTAACATTGTTTTCTGTCAAGTTCTTATTTGTATATCACAGAATCGCAGGGTTGAAAGAGACCTCTACAGCTCATCCAGTCCAACCCCTCTGCTAAAGCAGGTCCACCTAGATCAGGTCACACAGGACTATGTCCAGGTGGGCTTCGAATCCCTCCAGAGGAGCCTCCACACTCTTCCCGAGCAGCCTGGGCCAGGGCTCTCTCACCTCACAGTAAAGAATTTTTTCCTTAACTTTAAGTAGAACTTTGTGTTTTTCAGTTTATGTCCATCACCCCTTTTCCTGTCACCCTACACTACAGCAAAAAGTGCTGCCTCAGCCCCTTGACAACCACTTTTCAAATACTTGGATGTATTAATGAGATCCTCCCTCAGTCTCCTCCAAGCTGAACAGTCCCAGATTTTGCAGCCTTTCTTTCCTCATGAGGAAGATGCTCCAGTCCCCTGATGATCTTGGTGGCCCTGCACTGGCCTCTCTACAGCAGCTCCCTGTCCCTCTTGAGCTGGGGAGCCCAGAACTGGACACAGGACTCCAGATAAGGTCTCATCAGGGCAGAGTAAGAGGGGAAAGAGAACCTCCCTTGACCTGCTGTTCACACTCTTCTTGATGCATCTCAGGATACAACTGCCCTTAGCCACAAGGACACCTTGCAGGCTAATGCTGAGCTTATTATCAACCAAGACTCCCACATCTCTCTAATATATATAGAACTTCTGGAACTGAAGTGCTCTTAAGACACTTGCCTGTGAAGATGCACAAAATGGAAGCAGCAATAGATGTACCAAATGTTACTGTCGTCAAATAGTCCCATGTAGCAAGTATTAACAGTCAGTATTTAAATCTTGGCTCAAAAATCTTGATGCACTCCTCAATTCAAATCTATATCCATTTAATATATCATGATCAAGGCTACCCAGTGAGCATCAAATAAATCTGCTTCCCCATGCTCTGGGAAATGCACATCATCTGCATACAGCCTGGGACATGGGGCTTGCTCTCCCCACTCCTGCTATAGAGAAGGTGTCTTCTGGTAAACTCCTGCTACCTCCTTGCTTCTACCTGCTGCAATCCCTCCTCTCTCTAGGTCACTTTGGCCTTTGCTCACTGAGAAGCAGATGACACATCTTTGTCTATTTGGCTCCACTAATGTGATCTCTCTGCTCGGAGGGCTTCAAATATTCAGGCCTTTGGTTTAACAAAACACAGTGCAGATACTGGAAGTGTAGCTCTATGATCCTGACAGCAGCTTTGCTCAGACTGCTGGAAGCCATGGTGTCATTTTAAGGTGGATTGCTTTCTTAAATGCATCTACACTTACTAGTGGCTGTGGCATCCAGATCCGTGAGGTTCAGCTGCCATGACTTCTCTTGTGTTGTTTAAAGAGTAAAAGAAAGCAAAGGCCTTATGTCTTGTCACTGCTTTGCCTAGCTGTTGTGCAGAGAGGAGAGTCATCTTCTTGCTATTCTCTGTGGCCAGCTGCTGGCCAAGACAGGTGACGGAGGAAGTGTTTGGGCTTCGCATGTCACCAAATCCTCACTTATTCCCAAGAGGAATAACTGGGTATAAGCAAGGAAAGAATAAGTTTGCTCTTAAAGGAAAGGAAATAACTGTTTCAAAGCAAGGAGGGTTGTGCTTTAGCATTTGTGTGTGCTGCAGTTCAAATGCTCAAAATACAACTGGTATTACTGCCTTAGGCAATGGCACAGCCCCATTGCTTCAGAAACACATCACCTCACAGTGACCACTGGATTTTCCTCACCATGCATCTATTAGATAAGAAATGCTATTTTTCAGGTGAGAGACAGAGAGCAAGTAACTTATCCAATGGCAATGATTAACTTATGGCAATGGTGGTAACACTGAACCTCATTTTCTGAAACACAAAATTCCGTCGTTTGTACTTACAGAACTTCTAATCAAACCCACCATATCACTGGATTTTCAGCATGATGATGGAAACTGCACTCATCAGCCAGCTGAGTGAGCACCAGCTAAGCAAGAAAGATGACATTCAGGGTCATCCCTCTCATTCTCTCAGGACATTCTCTCATTCTCAGTTTAGGAATTGTATCCCAAAGGTTTGTACATCATAAAAGGACAAAAATTAACATAGCAAATAAACATTACTTGCAAGACTCAAACCTCCCCCAGAACACATCTCAGGAGAGCCACACGGCCTGAGCAACCTCCAACAGCCCTGGCCATTGCTGGCAGTGAGATCCAGGGTACAGGCTGCTGCTTTTCATTTCTGTGCTTGTAGTGCATTACTGTTCTTTAGGAAACTTCTAATTTCCAGATCAGAACTTTTGTAGATCATTCATAAGTTATTTATTGATCCTTTTGAACCCAGATGCCTCAAGGGATGTTTTTAAACTGCAGCATTTTGTATTAGTGCCAAAGTCCTTTGCATCTCTTACTGCCTGTGATCGTGCCTGGACAAGTTGTGAGGTAGACACTAATAAGCAGCTTTAATTTACTTGGGAGCGATTGTCTGAACCTGTAAGCTTTTAGAAAAAGCAGATTTCTTTCAAATTCATTTCTTTTTTATGTTACTGCTTCAAGTTTTGGCAGTCAGAAACTTTAGATGCAGGGGAAAAAAAACATGTAAGAAAAGAGAACTCAATTAAATTAGTGACTCCCAAAGTTGTGACTATAGCACTGGCTCTCCTCCCCATCTTTAGATGAAATAAAACAGATGTGAGGAATGAACAGAGCAGCCAAAGTAAACGGCGTGACTTGGTCAAAAGGAACTCTCTCCCCAGTAAGATTTCAGGACTCCTCCTGCACCAAAGCCAACTGAAGGGATATACAGACTTTGCCCTTTACATCTGGTCAAAGCTTTCTGAATGCCGTTTCCTCTCTCCCATTTTTCCTCTTACTCTCATCTTCCCCTTATTCTAGATCTACTCTCCATAGGAGTGTGTATATATATATATGTGACTATACACATATAAACTCACAGCAAACTATGAGATGGATTTTTTTAAAAGTACAATTTATAGGTTTACATATTCTGAAATGTGAAATGCTAAGTAAGTACTCTGGAGAAAATTCTTGAGTGAGTTGTTCTTACCACTAATTTTGGAGATACAGCCCACAGTTGGAACTCCAGCAGATATTAGTTAACATTTTGTGCAGTGTGGTTTTCAGTTAACACTGATTAATATTTACCATTCCTGTCATTAAAACAACTACTTTCTTTCCTAAATATTGCTTGGATTATTGTGCTGGCACATTCTTTCAAACATAGATATATATTGTATGAAGTATATAAACAGCTACTTTGTTTTTAATAGATACTATTCATATCTCAGTTTATTATTTAATCCTGTTCTGCTTATAAACTGCTCTGAAGACATTGGGACAGCAGAATAAACACTCAGCAATATTTGAGATAGGCCTGGCAGGTTGAGGAAAACCATTCTGCGCATTCAGTGGTAAGAAGCAACAGGTCTCAGGAAGCAATTTCAACAAGCCGATGTGCACATTTGGGGCTCTTCTGACAACAGAACTAAGTTAAGGAAAAAAAAAAAAGATCTTTAATGGGAAATATGAGAGAGAGACAGAGCCAGAATGGAGAGGAAGATCAAAATGTTGGACAGAGATTTGTCATGGATTGCTGTCAGGGCTCAGCCAGCTGCTGGGTCTGACACAAAGCAGATGATGCTCTTGTCTGGTGAAAAAGCCACAAGCTGTGTGATGGTATGATCTAATCCCCAAAGACCATGGTAAGGGCAGTGAGAAAAATGTGCAGGCACTTGTTAGTTTGTTTAAATCTACTAGTTTGTTGTAAAAACAAGAATGGCTGTCCCTAACAACCTGTATCGACTCCTGTTTGTTTGCCCCAGTTCCTACTTACTCCTGGAGGACAACTTGAAATGCCAGTTGACTGCACTAGCAGCGCTTGGGAAGGTCACCTTGCTGCACAAGGGGCTGAGGGGCAAAAAAATCCAGCAGAGATGGTCATGCTGTCTGCAAAGACTCAACAAAATTAAAAGTACATTGGTTCAACAACCTTGGACTGAAACACAGCAGTCTGTCAAGTGCTGGGTGAGGTCCCCCGTGACCAGCTTCCCCCAGAATCAAGGCAGAACACCAAGAAACTGCCAGCTTCCCTTCCTTGTTGGAGACACCTCCACTCTTTGCACATGGCCAAAAGGTGCTTTTCCTTTTCTCATAACGTACACTGTTGCCTAACACTGGTCTGGCCTTCCAGAGGAAAGATATTATTAGCAAATAAGACATGGTGAAAAAAATGCAGAGGTGACTTGTCATACTTGATAAAGAAAGAGGTTTCAAAAGTAGCTAATAATTCAACAGGCTACTCTGAGAGAATCTCTGGGATCTGTCTGCATGGTTTGGGCTTACAAACCACTCTCTTCACCTGGATGGTGGCACCGCACAGAGACTGGTACCTCACATACAACCTCTGTCTGCTCCTTATATGCTCTAGGTTACCTCAGGTTCGTTGAAAAGCCTGACACATGTTCCTCCTCAATTACAACCAGGAAAAATCCACATCGGCCATGTGTTAAGCATTGTGAATACCCTACAAAATAAACTTAAAGCCAATATGAACTGGCAGGACTTCATTTTCCCTCATGAATATGCATGGCTAATATACAAAATGCTCATCTTGTCCTCCTCCACTTCCTTTCTGCCTTCTCCGTCTGCCCCTTTTTGGAATCAGGCACTTATCTCCTATGGAGTGAATAGGGCTCCATTATGTGAAGGGCTGCAGAATTTTAATGAACTGCAAAATATAGTTAATTATGGGAAAAAAAAAAAAGACATCTTCTGCACTTTTTTCATGTAAATTAGACAAATTAATTGGTGTTCAGTACTTTTTTTAAATGCATGCAGCCCTAGGAGGGAAGAAAAAAAACCTCCCTACTTGACAATTCAGCACTGGAATGGTGATAAAGGGAAACAGGGGAGGCATTTCTGATACACTGCACTAATCCAGCCTCCCAAAGTGAATACTTCCTAATTCCAACCTGCAGTCGTGAGAAAGTTATGGGAGTCTGTTCTCACAAGCCAAGTTATTAATTTTTAAAGCTTTCACCAATGTGAGCTCCTAAATCTCGCAAAGTAACACCAATAGCTCTGCCTAAACATTGCACTGGACAGGTACTGCTGAAGTTTCCTCACAGCACTCTGCCAAGGCACCTCCACCCCAGTTCCTCTTTCCCTAACACTGGCAGTTGGGTCAGCTTACATGGAAGCTCCATGATGGGAACAGATGTCCAATTAACCTATTAGGGGAATTTTCAGTTACACTTTATCAACATCGAGGCTGGAATTTGCAAGATGAAAAAGCAGCTGTTTTGGCTGAAACCCTGTGCACAAAAGAAGCCAATGGCAAAGTGCAGCAGTGCACGATAGAAAAAAATGTATTTAATGAGACTGGAGTGCTTCAAAAAACAATGTAACACCTGCACTGCTGACCTAAATAAAGCACCTACATCCTGCTTCAGCCTGCCCCAATCAATACTTATGTATGTAAGCAGATGCTTTTGTGCCTGTTTGTTGGAGGTGGGTTAAAGGAGTTCTGTTAGTGCAGCTGAAAAGCAGAGCACTCTGTCAGCTGCAATGAGAAATGGGTTTCTTTCTCAAAATGTGAAATTGACTTCAGAGAAGGCTGCTGCCACTAAACAACACAGGAACAACAATAATAGTAGCTATTGAAATCACTACATTAAAGTATGCTGTGGCATTCTAGGACTGTTCTTTATAAATAACATCCCATCCTTACATGGCAACTGGTGTCTAGGAAAGAAGCATTCAGGCTCATTTGTTCAGGTGTAGCATGGCAGTACTGTCACACACTGTGTTTGTAAAATCTGCTTTGCAGAAGTGTCCCATACCAACCGGCTGAGGCCAGAATCTGCTCACACAGAGCACAACTTCATGTCTTGAGGCCCACTAAAGCCAACTGCAGCCATGAGAATCAAAGCAGTGCACAGAAACGGACAGTGATGTTGTTTGCTCTGATGCACCTTGTATCCAAGCCACTAGGTTGCTCTTCTATTTCATCCGTGCATTCTGTATGTCTTTATTGGTAGAAAAAGCTGTTTTCCCTATTGTCTTTATATATCACAACTGGTTTGGCTCCTACAAGTTTACGATGGCTCAGTACTTAGTGATACAAAAGGCCTCAGGGACGACTGGGAGTCTTTGGGTGCTACACAAACATGTAAGACAGGAGATGCTCATGAAGACAATGGTGCTGATGCAGCCAAGGGAGAGAGTGGCTCCTTCTTCACACAGAGATGCCAAAGCAGGAACCTAACTAAAAGGGCTCTGAATTTCTCCTATTATTTCTCTTCCTTTCCCCTAATGCACAGAGGGATCCTATGGACACTAAAAAGGACTAAAAATGGCCTTTAATAGAGTTTCTGTATCTCTTCATCAAAGAGATTACAAGTGAAAACTTCTAAAGTGATTAAGTTCAAAATGTATTACAAATATTAACAGAATGAACTCCATAACATTAATATGAGGTAAAACCAAGGAAATATTCTGTCCCATTTTACAGATGGAACAACTGACATTTGGATGGATCTTAACATTTCGGTAATATTAAAAATCTAAATTAAGAAGTAAGTTGAGTCTGACAGAAGAATGATAAATGCTGAATGCGATGTTATCAAAGGGAGAGTTGAAAGCAATGCAGAGCGCAGCTGATCCTCGCTGACACAAGGAAAGCATGAGGAAAGCATGCCTGAGAGACAGCAGAGTGTGGCTCAGCAACTGATTTATTTGCAACATGAAACGTTTCTGAGGAAAAAAAAAAAGTTGCTGATTCTAAGAAGGAGCTGGTAAGTCACTCAGTAAGTTGGGCAGAAGAAACACTTTGTTGTGGGTCATCTGCAGATAACTTGAAAGGTTGAAAGTGTTGAATGCATTAGGAAGCACTAGTAACAGGCCATAACCACATTAAATGCTTCTAGGAAAAACCTGCCTGTGCCTATGACAAATTTGTGACTTGTTCAGAACTTTAAAAGATTAGGCAGGGGTTAGCATCACAGTTTTGAAGTAATAGTTGAACCTCTGCTAACCTCTGTTAACATGCTTCATTTCACTGATTGTGATTTAAACTTAAAACCCTCCCTGTACACAGTATTCTCTTCCATTACCAACTTACTTTAACCATGGTAGAGCTGGTTTACATTTCAGTTTTAGGTAATAGATCTAGGATGAAATGTCCTTTGAAATTGGCACAGGTTTTGGGGGCTATTTGGATCAGGCAATGAATTACCATTTAAGCACTTCAGTGTCTCCTTAACTATTAAACAAAAGCTACATCTTAGCTCTAGCCACTGATGAAGATTAAGATGAAGTGTTTTGCTGAAAACAATGGAATTAAGCACCTTCCTGCTAGCCAGGCCCAAAACCCAACAGAACCAGTGAGTGTCAGTTTCTAAGGATGCTTTATTTCTCTCTCTTTTTATGGGATGTGCAATTAGCTTAGAAAGACAATTCTGACATAGCCATTAGAAACCACCTAAGCAAGAACATACAGGTCAACTTCGTTTTGTGTTTCAAGTTCTGCTGTGAACAACAGTGACAATACTAAATAGCACAAGATGATAAAATCTGCCCCAGTAGGTACAACCCAACACAATATCCTGGATCTAACAAGAAGTAATGAACTCTGACGTTGAAGGTCAAGTTAGTCTATGTTCACAAACTACCCAGTTTACAATACACTGCAATCTAATCTGTTAGATAAGATATCCTAAATGTGGTATTATCAATTGCAGTGGTTTTGATTTAAAAACGGTATGAAGTTTCACGCTCTCCTTCTCCCCCACTGCAATCAATAGCAGCTTCAGCAGTTACTTTTGTGTGAAGCAAGGTCTGTCTGATAGGGCATCGCTTCACAAAGATGAGCTTCCTCACACAGCATCAATTAATATGAAAGTGGCTTTCATTAAAGGGAGTAAGAAAGAGAGAGCACCAATTTCTTTGGTATAATATAAGGACTGTCATCTGGAGTTAACCTCTGACCCTGAGATAGCTGTCAACTGGTCCAAGGTCCCTCATCCAAACATCACTAAAGAGCTCTGATGCATCTCAGTTCAGCCATTAAGTTACACAGCTCCCTGACAGGGCTCCAGAGAGAATGCACCCCACTCCTCTGCAAACCAAACCACTCCTGAAGACGCCAGCCCATGGATACACATCTCACAGCCTGGTCTGATATGCCTGGTGTAGCTGTTGTACTGCTCACTGAGGTAATGTGTTCAGAATGTATTAAACATTCCATAAATGCATTACTAGTACCACTGAAGTCAGTTAAGCTGGCGAAGAAAAAGTAATTCTAAAGTATATTTTAAAGAACAGGCTCTGTATAATAATGAATGAATTCAGTTAACAATATCAAGCTTCATTTGTATTTGTCTATATAATGAATGAGATCTTTCTTCCTGCTGCTAACAAAATTTATTTGCTAACACACACTCCCACAGTCCAAAGTGTTCCTAGATGATTCTGCCCGATACACACACACTGTACAAAATAAATAGCTTTGAATGGCATTTCAAAGATATCATTCATTTATTTCTACTTCCTATCTGCCTAGAACAACAAAGATCACAATATTTTTTCTTAAAATTCTCTGGCTTAGCAAATTTCTTGCAACAAGCACTATCACTATCTATCCTTTCCATTACTCATGCTGAGATATGCCCTTCAGTTTCAGGGTTTTTTTTCTAGTACAAACAGCATGGAGTACTCTCAGTGTGTCCTTTTAAATATATGTTCTAGTGCTACCTGTATTTTGTGTACATACAACAGCCATTGTACAGCATTCCTTCTATCAGTTACCATTAAAAAATACTTGTCTCTTCCACCTTCAATTGCTGAGGAATTCATCATTGTTATGAGGAAACCCAGATCATTGACTATCTTGAACTGCTGATAAATTTGTTTAATGTTATGGGGACATTTCTATCTCAATAAATCCAGATTTCAAAGTATGTTTTCTTAAGATAAAGTATTTTTAAACAATGGAATGATGGAATACTAAGACAATAAACAATTAGCACAATTAGTTCCCTCTATCAATGGTCCAGAGGACACCACAGCATACTGCAAATTAGGAAGCTGCAATTCCTCCCCTAATACTCAGTTTTCAAGGAAAGTAGCTCAGAATTTTCCAAGGTCAGAAATTATGGCAAAGGTAATTTCTACAGATGTCCTGCCATCTTCTCAGTCCCGTGTTGCTTTCTAACCCACAAGGCAGTTGTTTTTTCATTGAACGTATCCTTTACTTCAATCTCATTTCCAACAAACAATCCTCACAATGAAAAAACAATGACCATTAATTCTCTGTGTACTCTGGGATTTTTTTTGTGTATAGCATTTTGTCCAACTTTCATTCTTCACAAGCCCCTCAGTTTTGCATCAGTCCAGCTGAAGTGATGACTCTTTGATGAGCCTCCAGAGAAACTTTGGAAAAAAAAATCATTTTTCCTGAGCAGAGCCACTCACACTCCCAGGAAATCTGGGTTCATTTTCAGTATGTCTCCGGTTTCAGCCTTAAAAAATCCTCTGTTGCCTTGTTGCTGTAATACTCTTCCCACAAACAGGAAAAACATCCCAGCGTCCCAGGAGAAAGAAGAAAGTCATGTTTTGATCACATTCTTCTTGTGTTCCTTGCTCACAGGAGATCTGAGGGTGTCATCAATTTACCCTATCCATGAGGCTGTTACAGACTTCAGCCTAATACAGACATGGTGGGGAGATTTTGAATGAACTTGCAATCAGTTCACAGCCCTTGCTCACACCTCTGGTGTTCAGCAACATCAGCAGGAGAACCTTCAGCATCTCCAAGATCTCCTTCTGTGATAGCAGCTGGCCTTAATGACCACTTGCCCTATTAACACCAAAGGAAGGAGTGACTTGTTCTTGGGAACACCAGCAGTTTGTCTCCAAGTCAGAAATTAAAACTGAGTTCTCATTTGTATTGTATATCTACTCTGAGTACTCCTCCATCTCCTCCCCGTAATCACCCCTCTCTTTCACTTGACTTACCCAGTTCCTGTGAGGCTGCCTTCCTCAAACTGAATACTGAGAAAGATGCTAGTGACTAAATAAATGGACTTTCAAAAAAGAAACAAAAAAGGTCAAGATATTGAGACTCCAGATTTATTCAATCAATTTGATCACACTGCTAGGGAACAGACCATTAGGAGCTCTGTCTCAGAAGCTCCTGCAGAACATTTTGCAATAGTAACCACAGCTTTAAGTTTGTGGTGATGAGAAGACTCACTACTAACCTATTTCAGCCTTTCTCAGGGACTGGGAAAAGACCAATTTTTTTCTATCTGGAAAGTCTGCTTTATTTACATTTAGCTGCATTTATCAGTTGACAGCACAATCTTCAAGGTGGGAATCTGCTTTAACTGAGGGCTTTTATCTCCTCTTCCTCTCTTTTTATACCAGGTTATACATCTTCCATTTAAAAGTACCCTATGTACCTTAATCTAGAATAGATCTGTCTGTCCTGAAGAATGGATAGAGAGAAGCAGGAGAAAACAATTCTGGAGCCAGGCCTCTCTCACCACTCTCCCAAAGAACACAGTGCTGGAGGAAAATGCTATTTCTGTGTGGCGATTTTTCTCCTCTTTGTGAGGCAGGTATGGAGATTTCAGGCCCTTTACACACAGGCTCTTTCCAGTCCCACACAGGAACTGCAGTTGGCAGTTAGTGCTCTGTGCAAAGGCTAAGGATTGCTTGATTAATAAAACAATATCTACCTGAAAAAAAAAAGGAAGGAACTCCTTTTTCAACAAAACTATATCTGACTCTGAAGCATTTCCTTTTCCCAGGACAAGAAATAAATACATTCTGTGAGATGGGTTTAATTATAAGGCTCCAATACCAAAGCATCCTGAAAAGATTCCTGTTCCAAATGATGGCAAATGCCAAACAATCCACAAACACGTGAAGAGTTGAAACACTAAAACACTCACACAGCTAACATACCTTACCATCGCTCCCTCTGTGTTTCATGGACAGCTGCCAGAAACAAGAGGCATCCAAACACCGTGAAGAAACTTATTTTCACAAGGTTTCTAATAGAGGGCAGTAGGTTCAGACACAATGGAGAGCTCCTACGTGCATTCCCAACCTGGGCATGTTCAGCAAACACAACATCTGAAACTTTGGCAGTTCATTCATCAAAACTCACAACTTTTTTTTCCCCACTTGATAAAGGTTTTTTGTTTCTTTCTCTATTTTCTCCTTTTTCATGGCTAACCTTTTGCCTCCTTTTGTGAGGCTGTTTCTTATCCCCGTTTCACCTCCTCTTCTCCAGCTCTTTACCTTTGCCATTAATCTGCAGTAGGAAAACTTGTCAAATGTCACCAACACCCAAAATGTCACTACAGCAGGCTTGAATTTTCCTTCTTTTTATCAAATATGTGGCTCTGAATTCCAATGTGACTGAAAATGATTCTTTTCTAAAGAAACTTGAAAGGTAACACTAAAACCAAAGCAGCTCAAACCATCAGCATTTGGCTGTAGCTCAAGCACCTAATGTCCTGAGCCTCTATTTTATTACTCAGAGGTATGTTCAGAAAAATGGTGGAAGGGAACCACTTCTGTGGATTCTGAATTTTTCAATAGATATTATGAAGCAACATGTCATGTACATGGAGCTCCCAGTGAAATTGTGATTACAATAGACATCTTGATGTCTCATATTTGTGATTTAGGACTTAGGCACTTTTTGAGTTGTTTTCTAGAAACAGAATCGTTCTCAGTCAATGATCTTATCCCTAATTCAGCCCTGACTGCACTTCTGTTAGTTACTTCATTGACTTTATGCACATCTGGCTACTGCCACAGACTCTTATTTTAAGGAGACCCGAGAAAGCAAGCACTGACTTATTCCAAATGGCAACGCAGCTTCCCCAGAACCCATCACAGCTTCCCAGCTCAGGATGTGGATATGCCCCACCACCATTTTGTGGTGAGGTAATAGAGCAGAGACTCCCTTGTTGACTTGGAGTCTTGTGGCATCTGAAACATTAATAATTCATTCAATCCAAAATCCACAACACTTCACTGATAGCTGTCAAATATGTGACATCACCCTTTCATATAATCCTTTACAGTTTAATGATGTATTCAATAAAAGGAACAATCCACAGAAACTTAAAGCTGACATCCAGATAAGAGTTCTTCCTGAGCTGGTAATTTATATTTTCTGGAATCACTGGCAATTTGCAGTTCTCAGCACAGCAAGGCCTTTCTGAAATGATATTAACTTTCAGCAAGTAGTCATTAGCCACACAATGAGTCCAAGATCATATATTAGGCTGCTGTATGCTATGTGAAGAACTCAAATTCTGCCCTGAAAAATACTGAGAGATCCTTTTTTTTTCTCTTTCAATTAAGTGGAGCTCTTAATACTTCTTAGTCATTACTGTATTGGTTATGCAAATGCAATAATAAACACATAAATCTTCTATGCTTTGGGCTGCAGATTGATTTTTCAGTCCCCTAGAAGAGAGAGCAGAAAGCAGTGGTTGGAGAAGGTAAGCAGAGGCATAGAGGGTTTACTTACAATCTGGACAATAAGGAGTTTAACTATTCTTACTGTCTAGCCTAGAAAACAGGAAAGCTTCCCTACATTTTTATTCACCAAATTGGTAAGAATAACAGAGAAAGCAAAACTAAACAGACAGGCACAAATGTAACAAGATGTTCTGTGGCAAGCAGAATTTAACCCATTTACCTTTAGCTTTCTGTTTTGTGGCTGAGTTACTTCATATAATGAGGCATAAGACGTGACTGAAGTTTTTTCTTGCAGCTGGGCCACTCAAAGTCCTCTTTCTCTTTCCCTGCTCTTAATGCAGATTCCATATAAAAACCACAGGCCACCCTGCAGACTTTCTATCAACAGTACACTGAACTGGATCTCAGTCTCCAAACACCTATTCTTGAACTTCTAAGGTCTTAGGGGTTTTTTTGGTACGTAAACAATGGTTGAAATGACTGACAGATTCAAGAGTTACTGGGAGGATGAGATGAGCTACTTACTGACCTGTTGACTCAATGACAGATGAGCAGGCAACTTCTGACCCACCCTGAACACAAATGCCAGTCCTATGGAGCAGACAAACTGCAATTGGTGCTGATCTCAGACTTAATTGACTGCTTACAAAATACAAGAAAGAGTAAAAGGAAGTTCCCCGATGCTCTGCTTCAGGTTGGGCTCCCACTGCAAAGATTGCACTTGCCTATTCCCTAGTTTCTACAACACTCAAGCTTCTGATACATGTGTATGCCGAGGGAACAGTCTTTTGACCCATTAACCTTCCCTGTAATTCTTGCTGCAACTATTTCCTGCTTTCTAGATTTTCAACTGTTACTAAAAGAATGCAAAGAACTTGCAACTATACATGAAAAAGATGATCTGTTTTCTAATAGTAACCACAATTCCACATTTTCTGCAATAGTGAGAGAAAAAAAACCCAAACCAAACCCCAATCCTTTAGTTTTGAGTGCCATTCATCTGCCTGAAGATAGAACCTTACAATCGGAGGTGAGATGGAAGGGAACCTTAACCTTAAAATAAAACCAAACCAAAGCAGGGAGTAATGTGTAGTCCTTTTCACTTTTTAAATTGAAAGAACTGAGAACAATAAGTGTGTCTAAAAACTCCAAAGAGTCCTGAAAGACTTAGATCTCAAGGACAGAAAATCCTTTGCAGATCTGGACCCTTGTTAAAGCTCATCCTTTGCAAGGTTAAGTCACAAAAATGTTTACAAACTTGGCACCCCAGGACACACAACACCATAAACTCCTGCTTGTACACTAAAAATAAACACCAATTTTTATTAAAATGCAGTAAGGCCAGTCAGGCTGGATCCTCATACTGGGGTGTGCAGAGCACTTGCAGTATGTCTATTAAATCGGACAATATTAGCAAAGGAAAACCTAGCCCTCAGTTACTTCTTCAGATGAGATGGGGGAATTTGCTCATTGCTAATCCTTGTACAAAGAGCAGCTTTGAGCCCAGACCTTCTGTCTGCCATTGCATTCTATCCTATAGCTCTATGCTTGCACAGCATTGATAAACTAAGTTTGGGAAAGTCATCTTTTAGTCCAAAAAAACAGTTTTCATCCTCTGCCTTAGTCAAGAGCTACAGTAATGTTCTCAGCAGGAGCCTTCCAACAAATGAACATGAGCAACTCCATCAGATGCAGCTAAGCCTTTTGTCTCAGATCAGAGCAGTGCTCCAGAAAGTGACATCTATCCAAAACACTCATTGAGTTTATAAACCTTCCAGAAAGAATGAAGATGACCCCAGGGCAGAGTGGAAGGTATGCAATACCTTCTAAAGATCAAGTACCAAACATGGAAGTGCAGCAGACCTGAAGGATGCATGACTGGAAACACTGTTGTCCAGAGTGAATCCTCTGGGTGGGAACTAAATATATTGGACAATAAAAAGATATATTGTAAATAGCCATCAACTTGGCTTCTTTCAGAGACAGAGGAAGCAAAAAAATCACATCAATATGACAGTTAGAGGTAACTACAACTACTGACAAAGTTTTCAGAGTCACATGAGCATCTCACTGATCAATTAGCTTTTGATTCTGTCGTCTTCAACTTGTAATGCTCAAAATTATACACATACTCAAACATATACACACGTATATTTATGCCAACACAGTAGATTACAGCTGACAGCTTTTGGAAAGCTACCAATGCCCAGATAAAACAGAAGCCTGTTCAAGCTGTGGCATGTATTTCATCTGACTTCTGTCCCATCAAAAACTCCATATGAAGCCACAGTATCCTAAAATGAAAGACTGAACCACTATCAAGCACTGTGGGCTTGCAGGTGCTAAGGAATATTTTGGAGTGAGGGATGGACTGGGAGAAACAAGACAAAAAAATTTCTTCCTCAGTATCACATCTCCATGGCTGATGTTGCTATTTTCTGTTTTGTTCTGGGCTGGAAAGGGAAAATACTGTGCGTTTTAATTCTCAGGATTTGATGTTCTTTAAGAAATCAACGTCATCTTCCCTTCCCAGGAACCAGACTAACACTGCCTTCTCCCACCTCCCTTATGGGGAATGCAAAATGGCAGAAGAAATTTGACTGATTTAACTGCAGCAGTATAACTGTCATATACTTGCAGCTGTGATTGTCACAAAGTTTGATCTGAATCCGAGGGAGAAGCCAGGGACTAAATATGAATTTCCTACATCTACAATTTGCTGCTCTTTCCTCTGACAGACCCGGAGGCTTCAGCTTGTTCAAACATGTACTATTGACCGCAGTGAATTGTTGATACACCAGGAACAGAGGGATGCTGAGGAACAGCTTTGGGGGTGATCCTGAGATCAACCTGAATTCTGGGGTTTGGAGTACCATACCACACCCCCAAACTGCATCCTCCACAAAACTGCTCTTTCATCCCACTTAAATGTTCTACGCAGAAGCATGTCCATACGCTTGCTCACACTCACACAAGCCTATGTCTTGCTTCACACACACAGGGCTTGTGATCCACCCTTCTCTCACCCAGTTGCCACTGGCAAAATTCAACATTTCATTTACATTACAGTGAGGACTGGCAAGAAAGAAGGGATGGGATTAAGAACAAAAAAAAGTGGGAGAGAACTAAAAAGCAGACAGACTATCCTGGTGCCTACTCTCATTTTCTACAGCTTGTCCACAGTCATTTTTACTTCCACAGCTAAATCATACTGAGGACATTTTCTGGGACCCAGACAACAATGTTAATAGAGACCAGACCAGACTTGCTCTTTTTAGACCACTTTCCAAATCCACATAGAAAAAGGTGGCTAAAATCTTCTTGAGGATTCAAATAATCTCTCAGGTATTCTCCACAGACCAGAATTTCCCTGGATTTGAGGACCTAGCAAAATGATCTTGTTCTTCTTCTTCTCTGTGTACCAGCCAGAAGGAATTAATGCACTTTGATCATATGATCTTTCTGAAATTGCTACAAGCCTAACAGCAGGCTGCAGAGCAATTGCATGCAGTTTAACTCCTGCTCACTAGTTCAACTCCAGCTTGACAGTTCATATTGAACTATTTTAGCTAAACCCAGATTGCAGTCATTCCAGTTTTCCCCTGGTTGAACTGATAAAAAAAACCCCAAGCATCCACACATACAAAACTGTTCTGGCTTAAGCAAAACAGTGCAACACCAGAGCTACAGTTAAAACTCTGTGTATAGGCAATTCCTGAGAAGAACACAATGCCCTGCATCCTTTGCTCCCATTTCTGTGCTCTCACTCTCAGGCATATCTCCTAAGAGTATTTTCTCAGCAAAGTACCATATGTGCTAACACATCAGTGTAGTCCAAAAGCTTCTGAAACAGGAAGAAATAGTGAGTAGAGAAGCGAGGAGAGGGCAGACTGACAGGACAAGCTTTGGCTTCCCCAAAGAATAAAGCAACAAACTCCAGGGCACTTACTAGAAATTATATATTGTATAGAGATACTTTTTCCTTCATTATTAATACTTGCTATCTCACAGCATACTTTGGCATGCAAGATAAGACAGTTTCTTACTGTCCTCAGCCCTACCACCCTCTAGTTTTACATCTCAGCTTTAGTTCTCCTTCTTGAGTTTTACATGTCATAATTTTTTTTCTTTCTACTGTTTAGCATTTTTTGGTTTATTACTTTTGAAACTTTTGAAATGCTAAAGTGCTTCTCCTTTGCTGCTGAATTGAGATGCTTTATTATCAGCTAACCCCATTTCCTGAACATGTACTCATGACTTTATGACTTCTACCAATACACGTAGGAGCTACACAGAAACTTCTGCTTTCAAAAAGTAATTACTCACATTTTCAAAATAAATCCAATACATTTAGTTTCATTTTAATGTCTCAGAATTAAGTAGCAATTTATTGTATTTTATTTGGATTAATAGTTAATATATTGAATTATTGGCAAAAAATATTTTACATGTCTGGAAACTCGAGTGCAAGTTTTAATTTACCACGTACTTGGAAGTTATTAGAATCATAGAATGGCAGGGTTGGAAGGGACCTTTGGAGATCATCCAGTCCAACCCTCCTGCAGAAGCAGGTCCCACCTAGATCAGGTCACACAGGAACGTGTCCAGGTGAGTCTTGAAGCCCTGCAGAGAAGGAGCCTGCACACCTCCCTGGGCAGCCTGGGCCAGGGCTCCCTCACCCTCACAGTGAAACAGCTTTTTCTTGTTTAAATGGAACTTTTTGTGTTCCAGCTTCATCCCATCACCCGTTGTCCTGTTACTAGATACCACCAAAAAAATGGATGTCCCAACCTCCTGACACTCACCATTTATAAACTTGTAAATATTAATGAGATCCCCCTCAATCTCCTCTTCACCAGACTAAACAGCCCCAGGTCCCACAGCCTTTCCTCATAAGGAAGATGCTCCAGTCCCCTCATCATCCTGGTGGCCCTGCACTGGCCTCTCTCCAGCAGTTCTCTGTCCGCCTTGAGTTGGGGAGCCCAGAACCAGACACAGGACTCCAGATGAGGCCTCACCAGGGCAGAGCAGCAAAGCTACATTAAAAAAACACTCTGAAGAAGTATTTTAACCAATAACTGAAATAATATTTGTAATAATAAAGTATAATATTGCTTCATATGGTTCATAAACACTCTAAATGAAGTCCAAAATTGAACTTTAATACTTGAAGTGATTCATTTTGCACACCTCAGTTAAAATTTCTGTATCATGCTGCATGACTTAAAATTACCCTTGAGACTAGAACTTCATGCAACAAAGCTCTTTAATATTAAACTTCTCTTTGAGTGACTGGCACAAATGGTCAGCTTCTTCACTGGGTTCAAAGTGCCTGCAGCTCACCATGGCCCATGGCCTCTCCCCTCTATGACTTCATCCAGCCCCAATTATATGGCCTAAGAAAGACAAATCTCCAGCTTTCCATTTACCCTTCTAAAACCCATTTAATATTATTAGAATTTCTCATTTCAAATGCCACATCAAATATGGTTCAGTGTCATTTCACTCCAGTGAAGCACAAGTCATATTTCATATTATCGAATAATGACATTGTTTGTCTGCCAGTTCACTCCCATGAACATGTCATTTTGAAAAACTCTTCTGTGAGAGGCTCCTCTCACAGATACTGAAAGGAGTAAACAAGACACAGAGCCCTGAAATGACATTGAGTGCTTTTTCATTCAGTTTGCAAGGTTTATATGCATCAAGACATATGGCAGCACTCAAAACACAACATACCTCCTATCATTTGGCTATATTCTAGTTATTTGCTTATGGCTATTAAAAGCTGTGTTTGAATTTGACTATCACTTCAGTTGGTTATTAGATAGACTTTTGTAACTGTGAAGAAGTCCTTGTAACACAGAAAAAGCATCTTCCATATCAGAATTGTTACAAATAGAATGTTCTTTTTCCAAATGTTGGAAACGACAGAATGTGTACATCATTTGNTATATATATATGGCAAACTTATTAAGGGTGCACTCACCCAGATCATTAATAAAGATGTTAAACAGGAGTGGCAGTGGCAGTGATAGACAGTGGCTTGGTGTGCACCCTGCCAGTTCCCTCAGCACCCTAGGATGTAGCCCATCCAGCCTCATAGATTTGTGCACAACAGTATGGAGCAGCAGCTCACTGACCATCTCCCTCCTGAATTGTAGGCGGGATGTTTTGCTCCTCTCCCTTGTCTCTTGGCTTGGGGGGCAGGCAGGTACCTTCTGCAGCCATTTGTGAGCAGCTCACAACTGCTAAGCACCAGCAACTCTCAAATCTTTGGAGGGGGTGGGGGGGGAAGGGGAGGGGAAGCATTTGCATGCTATTTATGTAGTAACAAACTCTCCCTGGGATGACTTTTCTCCAGAGTGAAGACAGGCATTTTTGCACAGCTCAAAAGTAAGCTTGAGAAAACCGTGATGAAAGTGCATAATTTCCACATGTGTAGTGGCACAGTCTTATCCACTGCCTCTCAGTTTTCCCTTTGCTATCAAGTGTTACGGCAATACAAAGGCTACCCATTTCTGAGCGGAATCGTTGGTCTCCTGGGAGACTGTTCTGCATAATGACAAGTTCATCCATGACATCTGGGACTGGGAATACTCAGTCCCAAATAGATCCACTCCCACATAACTGCACAGAGGCACAGGCTCATTTCCAATGCATGAAAAAGGCAAGTGAAATAAATGTATTATCTCATTTAAAATGTATACAGTCCCAGGAAGCAGGATAGATTGTAAGTGTCACTAAACAGTGCATAGTAAATAAATCATATTTGCAACGCAAGACACTTCAGCTAGCCAAAGCCTGAGGTGTTTAGGGGTACACAAACTAAGGGTCTAGATGCTTTCAGGACTACAAAACTGAAATCTCTAAGGGGCATTTTCAGCCATGAAATCACAATTAAAGGTAGAAAAGACCTCACCTATGCTCAGGAGAAGGCTACGTTTGCAAACACACAGGGCATACAGACTCTTACATGCCCCTCATTGCTATTCAAGAGAACAGCAATGAGCAAATGGTTCCAACTGTAATATCCGAGGCTTTTCTCAGCATCACGTGCAGAGTAGTAAATTTTCTTCTCACCAGTTAGTGTATGCAAAGCCTGTGCTCTGTAAATGAACAGGCTTCTGCTTAACCAGTATTCTCCATTTCCAGCCTCGCTGGGGGTAATGCAGGCAGGGTGGACTGGCAACAGGAATCTACTTCGTGCAAGATCTGGAGACATGCTGTTCACTTTGGTTGTCATTTCCTTTGGATGCTTTGCTATATGAAGCAGGAACTCCCAGGTATCCCGTTACCAAGTTATTATTTAACTGCTCCTGGTTTTATAGACTGGAACATATTTTGCTGTATAAAGGTATAAAGTGTCTATTCTGTGCCCCAGAACTATTGTCTATGAATTCAAACTGGACCTTGAGAATATTATAAACAGGAAGAAGCAAGGCATTTAAGACTAGTGTACTTATTTTCATAGATATAAGCAAGAAAATAAACATGAAGCACAGGAACACCAGAGAAGAGATGGAATCTCCCTCACTGGAATTGTGCAAGAGGTGGTTTTAGAGGACCCTGGATAACCTAATCCAAGGCTCTGCCTTCAGCAGATGGTTGAGCCAGATTATCTCTAGATGATCCCTTTCCAACCTCATATTGTTTATTACCTTCTGGTAATTTCTATACTTTGCTAAATGCTGGTAGAAGATGGTAGAAGAATCAGAATTATAATATATATGCCTCTAAAAATAGTCTTATTTCATTGAAAAAAATAATCCTTAATATCCATTGACTACTACTTGTGACTTCAGTCACACAAGGCACTGCAGCTGCTTGCTCCAAGCACTTCTCAGAGCTCAGGCCCAGGCTATGGCTATTTGCTTTCAGGTGCTGCATATCCATAAGCAACTTCTGCTCCAACTGCGGATGGTATGAGTAGATCAAGTGACAGAACAACAGGGTTGCAGAACATCTCTGAAAGTGAATTTTAACTTTCCTTAAAGATGAAGTCCCTGTGTGGTTCCCTGACACTAAGTCCTTCTTCTTCAGCTTTGGTGTGGAGTCCAGTTTCCCTACTGCGTGCTGGTATATTTAACCTGCTATTGATATAACTTTGTCTGACTTTTTTTTGCCATCCCTAAGAATCCAGATAGAACAATGTTTGTGGCAAACAATGCCATAGTCTCCTAGGACCAAATACCTTGCCATTCCTTGCTATGTTTTCCTCTTAAGCTTCATACCTGTACAGGACTGAGTTGAAATAGGAGCAAACTGCATAGACTGGAGTACAATGCAATCAGTTGATATACTCAGCTGAAGAGCTTTCGTGGTGCTTTTAAAGAATATGTATTTTAAAATGGACTAAAATTAGGCTGATTTTTCAGAAACATTTTTTTTTCAATACGGATAAGAAAGCCCAGTAAAAAGAAAGAACTTTAAAGACTAGCTAATGCCTGTGAAAGTAACAGATGGTGAAAAGTAGGGTTTGTAAAATTCCCACTAAACTTTTCCGTATCAGCTGAACTTATCTTCTCTGCAAACCTCTAAGTCTTGACACAAAAGCAGTAAGATAAAAACTAAGAAACAAGTAAATGTGATTCTCCTCATCAGATAGTTCTCTTGCAGTTAGTGTCAACGAGCAGGCAGCTAAGACTCAGCCGTATACATCTGATGGGAAGTTTATCATAGGAACTCTGACAAGAGACATAATGAACAGCATCAAGCTTTTGTAATGGAGAAAAGAGGATATTAGCCACACAGAATTAATGTTATTAATGAGTAGCATCTCCCTGGAGAAGCAGAAATAGTTATACTTGAAAGCTGTAAGATGGGAGGGCTGCCTCAGTGTTAGGATAGAGGAGTGCTCGTGAGGCAGAGAGCAAGAAGGCACCTTCTGCGCTGCGCAAGTACAGCTGAGCATGAATGTTTCCCTTAGCAGAAGCAAAAAGCTCCTCCTGATGCAGACTCCACAATATTCAGGCTTGCTTTCTAAATTCCAAAGTGTAAGGGAACAAACACTGATAGCAGTACAGATCAAGTATTCATCTGACACTTGCGGCCCTGTTTTCTCCTGGAGAGCCTAGAGACTTTGCCTAACCTCATCTCACACTATCACTACCTCTTCTTTATTTTGTCCTCTGAGAAGCACGTGACGGCATGAATAAAAATGATACCAATCCAGTGTTTCATTCTCTACCCATTGAGGAGCTGTTTGCCTGTGTAGACAAGTATGAACCATCTCATATTTAGTTGCAACAGGGGATCTGGTTAAGCAGCCTAAATAAGAGGGCTGCAAGTGATGACTTAGCTCCCATGCTTTTGGGTTGTGTGGGAAGCACCTGGGAGTGACACTGGACAGCCATACCAGACATCTAATTAGAGAAACCTCTTAGAAGGATATCTGATCTGAAGCTTCTGTAGTCTAGGTCTGTTTCATCAACTCCAATGCTTCAATGTAACCCAAATTATTGCTGGAAACAAGTCCTTCACTTTAATTGGAAACTGGCAATAAATTGTAGTAGCATTAATCCACTTGTCACCAGCAGTCCAGAACCACTTGAGCTTTACAGACTGAGGCTTTAGGTAGCCTTTTGTTACTCTCTTTACACTGCTTTTTATACTTATCACCTTCCTTTAGTAGGGGAATAGAAAGACAGGCAAATGACCCTGTTCTTCCTTTTGGCCAATGATGAATCAATTGTTTGAAGACCTTTTCTCTACCCTGAAGGAAACAATGATCAGCTCATAAATCTTTGCTTTTCTTTCCTATTATACTAACCTTACCACCTCAAAAACAAGAATGTTATCATACCTCAGGAAGGAGATCAAAAGTAAACACCATAATCACACTTGCAATGATAACAACTTAAAACAACGTATATGACTTATAATTATAGAGAATGATTAGATGGGCTAATAGAACTCTTCAAGATAAAAGGGAATTTATACTTTCAGTAGGACAATTTTAACTAATTCAATGAGAATTGCTGACTTTCCTTAAAAAAAAAAAAAATCAATGTCAAAACAACCAGCTTAACACAGTAGTCAGTTCCATGCTTCCCCTCCTCTGCCAACACCCACAAAGGGTCAAGAACAGTAACAATGGTTAACAGTTGCTGAACAGTAACAACAGTAGGCCTTTTGGTTAGCACCTTATTAAACAAATACAACAGTTACTAGAGTGATGTATTTTTCTTGGGGTGGCAAGAGGCCACAGCATTTCCATGAATGGTGGGTCACTTTCCCTTTTGCTGCCTCCTGCCCTAGGTAGCAATCCTGAGCCCTGACCAACTTTTCCTGGATGCCTCCTGCTCCTGCTTTACTTTCCTGCCTGGCCCCACATGCCAATACCATCTCATGTATTCCTGTGTCCAGCTTCATGTTCCTGTCCCAACTTCCACTGGTCAGGCCAAACTAAATCCATTTGAGGCCTGACCCTCTCCTCACTTGCAGCCATTACACCAGAGAATCCAAACCACTTTCAATCTCATCTGTAAAAATGAGTATCAGCTTGGGTTTCATGAATCAGCTGCAACTAGAACTGGGCACTCAAGCCAAAGGACAGATTGTGTATTTTTATTAAATAAAACTATTCTTTCCAAGCTATGGAGTTTTTTGGTTTTTTTCCTATATGCAAAAGGTTTTGGCTCAGTTACACATTGAAACAGTAGCTCTTCCCTCCCTCTTCCCCCACTTGGCTCAAGTCACTACTGTGACTCAACACACGATTTTGATTTATTAAGACTAATTTCCCACAATGAGCAAAAGAAAACACATACAATGGCCCATCTGGGCAAATAATTTCTGAAAATGCTTGCAAGACAAACAGCGCAGCGCACTCTGAGACACAACACATGAATAATAAACGGGCATTTTAGCATTATATATTTGCTAGGATACAATGCAATATGCTGAATTTACATTGGGACTCAGATTTGTCTTATTTTAAAACGCTACATTTTGGTTTAGTTGAGCCAGTATTTCACATGATCTCTGTTTCTCCTGAAATCTTGATGCTGTTTTTAAGACACGAAAGACATTTCTCAACTCTAATTAAAATTCTTTAATTAGACCTCAAGTCACTATATTTAACAAAACTAAAAACACAACCTGCAGATTTCAGGCCAGCAAAAGTACACTGATTTTAGCCTGGGATGATATATACCTCACTTAGCAATAAATTACAATATTAACATATGCTCTCCATAAAACAATGCTCCAGTGACGTTTGGAACGGATGAGAAAAAGCTCTCCTCTCCTGATTCATGGAGAAACTTTGGACTTTGACAGTTTTAATGCCACAGCAGAACCAAGGTTAGAGCTTCCAACCACCTTTTTCAAATATAAGGCAGTATAAGACAAAAAGCCCTACAGTACAAAGCCCAGTGATGGGGGCTGCCTGGCCTTGAACAAGGAGATCCCCCATCTCCAGATGAATAGCCTAATGACTGAATTATTGTTGGCTGATATGCTTTTCTATCTGCCCCTCAAGGTATGCAGACAAAGGGAATCTGAGTTAGTATTTCTTCCTTCACAGCCACATCTCTCTTTTTCAGCAGGAGCCCAGCTGAGCGGCCCCAAGCCTGATCCTGCTGCCTGCCCTGCACCCACCAGCAGCTTCACCTGGCATGTGTAAGTCAGAAGTGAGGAAGGGGCACAAATCACTGATTTCAAAGCAACAGAAGTTTGCAGAAACCTAAGACCAGAATAGGATTTTTACAGACTTCAGATGCTCCCAGCCCATTGTTTGAATACATTTCTTGCAAATTACACACTTTCTAATGGAAGCTCTGACAGATAAATGCTCCTGAGCTATCAGCTTCTACACCCTGTTCAACTGAGAACTACAGCCTTCATTGCGAGAACTACTTCCTAGTGAAGCATCTGCATTACTATATGGTCTGCTCTATAGTACCATAACAACAGGACAAGGGGCAATGGGTATAAGCTGGAACATAAGAGGTTCCAAAGAAATACAAGGAAGAATTTCTTCACTGTAAGGGAGATGGGGCACTGGCAGGGGCTGCCCAGATGGGCTGTGGAGTCTCCTTCTCTGGGGACATTCCAAACCCAGCTGGATGAGCGCCTGTGTGACCTGCTCTAGGTGCTGCTGCTCTGAATGAGCTTTCAAGGTTCCTTCCAACCCTTGAGATTCTGTGATATCCCCATGCACTGTTGGGAGATGCACTGCTTTGCAAAGAGTTGATTTTTATTTTTCTCAATAGCATCCCCAAATAGACAGTTTTCTCAACTTGGATTGGTAAGTCATTATGAAAATACATTACAAAAACTGAAAGCTGCGGACCCAAAGACAACTTGCTAAGAACTATGTACAATAGAAATCTGCCAGGTTCTTTAAAGAAACAAGACAGCTAAATTGCTACTAGATTTCTGTTTCTTTTTACCAGGCTGGCAGTATTTATGTATTTTTCTCTTGCTTTAATCACAGATGCAATGAAATCTGATGTCTCCAGAATTTTTATACAGCATACATTACATGTGTGTATATATATTCCTAAGAAATAGAAAACTATGCCAAAGACCACACAGAGAAAGAGTATGCTCAGTGTTCAAGTAAGCTGGATTGTTTCAATCACTGAAATGAATTGTTTCATTGCATATGGATCATGAAAAAGATCATAACTTCTATCGAAGCTGAGCATTCAATATCTATATCTGGAAGCAGAGAGACGTCTGATTCTTAGCAGGGGAGAAGATAAACAGCCTGTGAGTCTAATAAGAACAAACATTTGGGGAAAAAAAAAACTGGATGAGAAAAAACCCCTGTATAAGTGATGAAGTAATCTGAGATGATCTCTTATTTGACTATGGGGGTGAATAAATTTTATCCAGCAAAGCAGGAAATAAAAAATAAACAAACTGTCCATTTGCTGTATCTTGGCATTACAAGGCTTCTAACATAATTGTTTCAGGTTTCACTCATTCTATATTTTCTTGAAGGATATGCATTTCTTGCTGTTCTTTATTAACCAGCTAATAAGTACTGTTTTAAGTCAATTACTACTGCTGTTTACATTTGGAAAAGAAGGTGCTGACGGTTGTTATTGCCTTTATAGCAATGTGAATTCAAAAAGGACCAACATAGCTGCAAAGTGTTTGCTTCAATGAAAATCTCCGTCTACCTGAACTGCAGATAAACTGAGGGTAGGTTAATCAATCTTTAAGGCTTCTATGAACCAGACTATTCAAAAACTGCACTGAAGAATTAACAGTGTCTACTGTGTTATGGACTGCTCTCATCAGTTGAGTAGTGACATGCTACTTGTAAGAAGACAAAAATCAGTCCTAGGGTCAGCTGGGTGTCATCCTCAACAGGGTATGATAGCATGCCCTTGATTCTGCAGAGAACATAGTCTTTCACCACCAGTATTTCTGTATAGGATTAACAACATGGAAACATCTGGGTAAGAGCCTGGAATCAATGAATCCTGAAAGGTACACCATGCACGTCCAGGTCGTCAGTCCACTGTACACACTATACTACTAGAATCAGGGTGCAATCCCTTTAGAGCATCTTTTTCTATCAATCTGTGTACCTGCATTACATTCTGTGCCTCAAACTACAGATAGTCTGCATGGTTAGCCACCAAAGTGAGAGTGTATATCTCCAGGGTTTCCAGATGTTTTGCTTTGCTCTTCCAAAAGGGTTATGGAGCACTTGAAACCCTGAAGAAATGCTCAAAGTCTTCCAATGCTTTGGATGGAAAAAAAGAGGACCTGTTCTGGAAATGCAGCCCTATGGCAGTTCTGGGAAAGGTGGTCTGTTTTGCAAGAGACACAAGTCTCTGCAGGTTTTGGGAGGTATGGGAGAGGTAAGCAATAATACTTGTAAGCCTGTTGGGGCCGTTTAGATCCCAAGTACTAGAACTAATATAGAAGCAGTCTAAGATGACTGCCTTTCTATATTTTCATTGGATGACATGAAGAACAGAGCATTTTGAGTCTTAGTCCAAGTCAGCTACAACCTTGGATGTAAATCAAACTTGTCTCCACTTAAATCTCATACAAAAACTCTATAATGTGATAAATCTTATAGATATCTAAAAAACAGATATATTTTAAATTTAAGTAGTAAACTGATTTATTACATTATTCTCTATTGTCTAACCCAATTAAATTCACATTTGAGATGATTATATGATTAAGTTATGGGTGGCTCATATTATCGATAAACACGTCAGTGCTGCTGCTTCAAAAAGAAACTCAAGTTACACACATTTCTTAGCTCAGTGGGCAGACTCATGAGACTTTGGCAGAAAAAAAAAAACAAACAAAGAGAAAAAAAGAAATGAGTACAGATTCATTGAGATTTCCTTTGACATTACTCATTTTAAGTGCTAGGATATTGCATTGCCTTCTTGAATTACAGCCATGCTCCAAGAATTCATCTTTGACCGACAAGAGCAAAACACACCAATTCTCAAAATCTGTTAAGATTACGTTTAGGTTGACAAAAGACAAATAAGTTAAACTTGTGTAACACTTACTATATTATAATCCTTTGAGAACGCCCAGGTGACCCTGCTGGTAAAGTTTGAGTCAAAGGTTTTTCACATTTCCCTAACATTCCCATTGCTTTTTAATGCAATTGATCCTTTAGGACTTTTAACCTTGGTCTCGGAATCACTTGTGTTTGAACTGTGAAAAGCATTATGCTGAAGAAAAATACATTTAAGTGCGATTATGTGGCAAGAAGTAGCACTCAAAGAAGGTGCAATGGAGGATTTTATGTTTATTATCAGTTGCAGTTCATATTCTGCCCTATTCACAAAAAAAGAGGGAGGAAAATAAGCTATTTCTAACTGCAAGTTTTTCAAAATCAACCTGAGATTTCACTTGATCTCATTTTGCATTAGTAAAAGTTATTGTAAATTCTAACTCTGTAATTCTATAGACACGTGAACCAGCAGCTACAAAGAAACCCTGCAATACTTTATCTGCCAGGGATGAAAATAATAGTAATTGTTGAATAACATTCTCTAAATTTCACTTTACTTTTGGCATTGGGAAGAGGTTATAAAATAGCCTGCTGTTTGCGTAATACTTTTTTAAAACAAAACCCCAAAACAACAACTATGTGGTGAGAATTTAAGTCCCAGATGGAAAAAACATGAGGAATTGCTATGATCTCTAAGGAACTGGCATTTCAGCCTAAATGACAGGCAGAAAGGGAAGATGACTTGCATATAGATTATTTATAATGTGCTTGGGGTGCACCCACTAGAAGAATAATACAGTGATGGGAGTTTTGTTTGTGACCTTGGGATTTAGGATCAATTAAGTTACTCATTTCTTTTTATTTGTGGATAAGTCATAAGGAGCCAACGAAGAAATGACTGCTGTACACCAAAGACTGGCAGTTTTGAATTGAAATGAATGAACAGTTCTGCATGGCCAGTGACAAGTCACTCGGGCTCACAGCTTTGTGCTGCATTGTTGCCCCAATCACCAGAGGCCCACATAACCTTGGGCCTCAGCGCTACTGCATCCACAGCCTGAGACCACCACCACAGGAAAGCAAGAGTCTGCAGCAAGAGTCACAGAGTGTGTGATGAGTGAGAGCTGGAGTCTGGCAGTGGAAGAGGATCTATCCAGCAGGAGTCAGAGAGTGATAAGTAAGAGTTGGAGTCCATCAGTGGAAGATGATCTATCAAAGGCAGCAGCGATCAGATTTGCTCCAGAAATCATTAAGAATCGCTAAACTAAGGTATATCTTCTAGAAAAATGAATCTTGTTGAGTTGAATGTAGTTGACAGTACTCCACAATGGCAGCAAATCCATCTAGCAGATTATTGTGATTTTCAGAATCAGACACCTTTGCAAAAGGAAGGAGAGAGAAAGCTAACATGTCTGAGGGACAGATGTAGCATGGTTGGTGTTTGTTTTCTTCAGACAGAAATGCTATTTCTTTCAAAAATATTTGTGTATCTTTCTCTTGTCTCAGAATATGCTTTCTTCTGTGTACTTTAGTGATATTACTTAAGCAGTGGAAGATTGTATAGAGGCCTAGACACATAAAATCACCTACGATAGACATACTGTAGGTTGCTTTGTTCTCTGCTCTCCAGGCTTCCTGTCTCTCTAGGATTGCTTCTGTTGGTGCAACATGCAACCTAATATACAACACTGCTTAAAATAGCGTTGGAAATGTCAAACACTTAAGAAGATACAAAGATAACACCTTATTTTATCACTGTTTAAATTCCACCTCAAAAAAAACCTCTCAACAAAAATCAATTTGCCTGTAAAACGAGTAATGGGATTCTGAGTAACTCTTCCTCGATACAGTCTACACAGAGTATTGATGACACTTTAAACTCCTGATTTAATCAGCTTTTCAATGTCAGTTTTTATTTGTATATTAATATCACAACTGCAATGAAAATTCAAGAAGCAGAAAACAGCTACACGTGTTTGATGCTGTATGCGAAAGCCTTAGATATTTAGCAACTTCTTTGATGCTTTGATCTCTGAAGAAATCTTACTAAAATTATGATCAAAGGAATTTACATTATTCTAAGTACTTAAGAATGAACCATCTTAGGGCAATAATCAGTATTCTGTGTAATCCTTCACCATTGGAATCCATTATCGCTAAGCACCTCAATCTGATGGGAATTACATTTACTTAAGGATGATATTCTCCTACAACAGAATTAGAAGTAACAGAAGGCAACACTTCCAACTTACAGAAAGAGACAGGAATTGTATTTAATTCTTCTCTTCTGACTAAAAGGTGTTCTTTTTTTTAAAGGTATGTAATTTAAGACAATTGATATGCAGCTCATTACCAGACACTTCAGATTTTCATTTTTCTACAGCAGACAAAGAAACAGAATTTCTCATACACAGCTACTTTTAATTTAATCTATTTTTAACTATATCCTATTGTCAGTGTTTACAGAAGACTATTACACAGATGGATATATCTAATATTTATAAAGTAAATTAACACTCTATTCTATAACACGCAGAGGCAGATAAATAATGAATTATCCTCTTCATCAATCTGACCACAGAACATCTATTTCACTGTAATATTAAGTACCACATCAGACTGGTTGTTGTAATCCCCCATGGCAAGTTAAATCAAACACTGTGATACAAAGAACTCCTGAACTGCAGCTTACAGAAGAGAAGTACTACATTAGAGCCAAGCAAGATTTACCAAAAACACTAATTACTGGTTAGTTTATGGATTTACCACTGGTGGATGATGAGAGGTAAAGAAGCCTTGTACCTTTGTAGGAGTAAATAAGAGATCAAACCAAGACTCCCAGTCATAGCCACAGTCCTAATAGCTTCCTACATCCTGAACTAAGCAATTCCTCCTCCCGTTTTACCTGTGCACATTATTTTTCCTCCTACACATCCCCCCCCACAAAGGTGGACTTTAATCTTACTGTGGTTTTCTACTAACTATATCCCCATTGTCCATCACTCTTTAATGGTGAAAGATTATGAGTAGACTAATGTGCAAAGAGATGTGACTCCAAACACACTGTTGTAAGCATTCTTCCAAGCTGACAGGAAAACATGCCTACTTTAAATGAAAATCAATCTCTGTTAAATCTGTTAGCTCCAGCTCATTTGGACTGGCACTACTGTAAGAGCTCATAGAGAGGTGCGCTGAGGCAGTAATCACAGAGAGCAAAGCATTCAGCTTTGAAAGACAGCAGATGCATCAGGAATGCAAGTGCACCAGAGGGAGCCCAAACAGATTGTAGAGGCAGACACAGGTTAATCATGCCTCTGACAAACTCATTGGTAGGTTCTCTCTCCTTTTGGGTTGAGAGGCTGGTTTGGGGCTGAGGAAATGTTTTCAAACATGCAAGGTTAATTCATCCTGGAGCATTTTCTGTCCTGACATCAGTATTCCATGCGGTTCAGTTATCACACCCTTATCAAACCCATTTTGGGTTTTGATCTGTTCTCATATACACCACAGAACAACAGGAAGCTGCACAAAGAAGGAGGTATTCCTTCAACTCAAGAATATCCTAGGACTCCTAAAGGCACCCACACAGCCTGACTCTAGGCACACATTTCATGTGAACTGTGGGGCTCAGAAGTTCTTCCATGCTCCTGGGACTGTGGACGGTAGAACTTAATCAACAGCCAGGAATTACAGCGACTTCTGGGGAAATAATTTTGCCTAATTAGTATTTATAGACCAGCTGGCACAATACAATCTTCAGTTGCTTTTAGTACCAGGCCACCTCCTGGCTATTTCAGGCTTGGGAGATGTAACATGAGAAGCAGCACCATCCAGTAATTTTAGTTTCAGCTCTGCTATCAAACCCAGAGATCAAGTGCTTGCTTACTTGATTAAAAACAAAAAGTTTACTTACTTGATTAAAGTGCTGAAGTTTATCAATTAAATTACTGATGAGTGGGTCCAATCCTCTGACTTTCAGTTCTGGATTATTAATTTGTGCTTTCAGTCCATTAGAAACAACTCTGCTGGTGTAACTGAAAAAGGGGAAAAAAAACCCCAGACATTAGTGACTGAAACAATACCCATTGCAATACAAAAGCATATTACAGAGAATCTATCAAATATTTTGCAAATAGCAATAGAAATTTATAATAAATATTTGTTTTATATACATCAAAATACAATAAAAATCACAGTTTCTTCCAGTATTTTTCATTATCTCAAACTATTCAAGTCATGAACCAGTAATAATTTCATAAACCACATATAGGGTAATTTCATTCATATTTGAATATTTGAACCTTTATAACTGACATTCTCAAAAAAGAAAAAAAAAGGATTCTTTTATAATGACAGAAACTCGAGGGATTTAAGACAGAAACTAAACATCATGAAATTGGAGTAAAATCCAGTGAACTGGCAGTCAGATTTTGAAAAGATTCTTAATCAAAGTGTGATTGGATTTTTCTTGCTACACCAGCAGTTCATCACCAAATTGTCTAGAGACATTGTGCAGCACCAGTGCTCCTCACCATGACTCATCTGTGTTATAAACTCACTAGCTAGGGTCCGTGTGCAGGAGTTCTCTCAAACCAAGTCTTGCTCTATTTCAGGAACAGCAGCTGTTCTCACACCACACTGACCACTCTCTTACCAGGTAATCTTCTCTCACAGACTGTTGACTAAACAGTTTCTGCCAATCTTTTCTGGCAGATACCACAGTGTATTCTCAAAACCTAATTGGCTTAAGACTACTCTCACAGGGAAAATTCCAGGATTGTGCACATTTGCCTCTAACTCTGAATGTGTCTTTATGACAGTTGAGGAGGTGAGCTTATTAGCATATGTATGCTGAATCCTGTAAGTGTGCTACCTGTGAGTGTCCAAATTACTGCATATTAGCTTCAGAGTTGATCTGTTGATACATAATTGAAGTTCAATCCATCCACAGAATTACATAATCCCAGAAAGGTAGAGGCTGGAAGTGAACTCTAGGCAACATCCAGCCCAACCTCTGCTAAAATATGTTGCACTTAATCAAGGGATACAGCAACACATCCAGGCGGGTTTGAAAACCTCCAGGGAAAGAGATTCCACACTCTCCACAGGCTCCCTGGGCAGCCCGTGCCAAGGCTCCCCCACAGCAAAGTTTCTCCTCATGATCAAGGGGAATTTTTTATGTTCCAGCTGGTGCCCGTTACCTCTTGTTCCTGTCACTGGGTGCAAGACTGCCTATCCCAGAGAGATCCAAAGCAACCTTTCTTGGAGAGTCATGCTTTTGAGGGTTGTATCTAATCACTCTCATGAGCTTGGCATTCATTTGTCACAAAGTGTCACAGATATCTGCCTGACCAGGTATGAACTGGACAAGAGATTGATCCCAAACCAAACTCTCCTGGATGCACACACACGCCTGGGAGGATTCACATTAAGATGCTATGCTGGCATCAAATAGTAATCATCTGTGCTCCTTAAGACTGCAATGTCAAGAGAAGCCCCCTGCTACATCATTCATTTTGATCATGACGTATTTCAATATCCCAGATTCTCTATCAGTGAATTCTTCACTGTAAACCAATTTGTGCTGAAGATAGCACTTCAAAGCAGAAAAAACAAAGGCCATATTCTATTGTAGAAAGACACCAGAAGGTGCCAGGGAGAGATCGAGCTCTCCAAATACGTTTCCCCTACCTTCATTTAGGATGAACAGCAAATTTTATGCAAACTTCTGGCAAAGCACACTGTGGTATGCTGCTGTAAAAGGTGTGGCTTAAAAAAAGAGAAAGATCTGAAAACATCCCACCTTTCCAGAAAACACAATACATTTCACTTCTCAGAAACAAAAAAAAAAAACAACCCTAATTGTTTACAACAAAGAACTGGGAGGAAAAAAAACCAAAATCATGTTTTTCACTAATAGATACTACTTAGAAGATAAACATTAAGAAAAACCTTTTTCAGTGAGTCTGTATTTTTTGCTCATTGAGCCTTTTAAAGCTAAATTTAAATTTAAATTCTAATTTTTCCTGATCTGTAACTCATACAAGTGTAAGCTCATCTGGAAGTATAAACCTTCACAACGCAATGGCATGTGGAAAATGATGGTCAGGCTCTGATCTTACAAGCAGACTCAGCTGGATCCATTCCCCAGGAAGAACCCGGCTAAAGTATTATTCTGAAGTCAAGACTGGTATAGACCATATCAATCCACATCAACTCATTTGGACAATACAGGAACACCGCTGCACTGTAACTTCTTTTAGCTTTACCTTTATTCACAAACTGTACTATTTGCTGAATGTTCATCCTTGTTCACCACGTGAAAACACATGTCTACCCACTGTAGATGTACAGGGACCCTTGACACAGCTTTTTGAGATCATCCAGTTGCAATACAGGCGAAATTTAATTTAATGGGTCATCTCATGGCCTCCAACTAGTCTGTTCAGTGATTCTCTGTGTGCATTGCTTTGTCTGGTCAGAAACTCATCAAGAGCAGCAAAAAGCAAGGGTTTTCCCTTTCATTGCTCCCAACATTCTCTCTAACTCTTGGTTAAAGCTATTGGAATTTCTCTAGAGGCTTATGTCATTATAATCCAGGATAAAGAACACAAAATATCTTCCCCTCTGGGTTTGTTGGGATTTTTTTGGCAAATGGTATAGTTTTCTCTTCCTATGACTCACAGGTCTCCATTAAATGACTCTAAGTGGTATTACAAACCTACAGCACTGCATGGAGTGTGCATAAACATGACCAATTTCGAGACAGCAGCAGCAGCATTAATGCCAGAGGCCTCAAAAGGACTCAAAATGTGTAAAGTCAATGCCAGTCATCATATATATATATATATCTATATATCTATATATCTCTGCTGTTAACTATATACTCTCTTTTACAGGCATTGTTATCAGGAAAATACAAGCATTTGGTATGCATGAGTTCACAGTTCACCAAGGCAAAGGGGATATGAATATCCTTAAAGTTCCACCCTGCTTAAGGAATTGTTCTTTAGAGATATGTACAAATGATGCACAGATATTTCTGTTGTCCAGATTTATAATCTGTATTACCTAAATCACCTAAATTTCAGATATCAGAGAAATCATGCATGAGTTGTGTGAATGCTGCATCATGTCCTTATCTCCTTGGTCCAGCATAGCTTCAGCATAGCAGTCACTAACAAATACGTCTAACCTCTAATGTGAGGCTCCAGCACATAGGAGTTGTCCCAGCTGTGGTCTGGAACGTGATCTGCACAACTGGAAACGTCCAGAAAAACCAATGTAGCAGTGGTGAAATAGATGAGAAACAGGGTAAAATGCTGATCTGAAGAGTAGCAAAAGACTCACTTGATTTTGCACAACAAAACCAACTCTTGGGTTTTCCCATAATAACCTGTAAGCTCTGCTTATCCCATGTGTTTTCACTTCTATAATAAACCTAAGCCCAGAAAGACTCGGTTGAACTAAAAAACGGTGAGCTCTGAGAAAGTGGGCTACATCTCTTGAGGAGAAGGAGATAGGCCAGAGGACTACATGGCTAGTAAGAAGCAAGAAATTCTTCCTGTACTGGAAAAAGACATTTTGTCCATCTGATTCAAACTACTACCTTGTAAACTGTGAGCCATCCTACTGGCTCTGCATCATGCTAAAATGCTTTGAAATAAACACTATACATTTCCTGAAAGATAATCTGATTACTTCACTTCTTTGCCCTATCCAAACCATTTTTTTTTGTTGTCATCAGATCCTGAATTACTGGAAATGTACATTAAGTAAGATCAGAAATTGGCTCGCTTTATTTAATAACCTGCAATTTAACTGAAATATCGTAGCACAGAATTGTTAACTCGGGTTATGGCTCTTGTACTTTATACATACTAAACCCAGAAATGTCAGCAGGAATGGCCAGGAAAGTAGTATTAAAATGTTATCACTGGAGCAATCCTGAAACTAACTGTTACGTTGGAGCCCAAGGAACAGCACAGGCAGACAGATTTTTCATCCAGACCTCAAGCCTCATGCCAATGTTATTACAACTGATCATTTGGGCAAAGTTAAGATACTTTAAAAACAAAACAAACAAATAAAAAAGGAAAACAATCCCTCCAAACTCCAGTTTTACAGTACTTCGGAAGATCAGTATCAACTATTTTAGATCGTAGCTGACACAATTCATTGCAGGTTTAAAAAGAAGGAAAGAAGTGAAATGCTGTTTACTCATGGGAATGCATTTCAATTGGAGGCACATATTTTTATTTTCTATATAAATACAGAAAGATTAAGATACTTGAGTCTAAATACATTTTAAAATAGATGTTATTCTGAATTACGTTCTTTTAAACTCCTAATATGAAAAAGGATTAAGGCACAGTTTTCCCTCAAAGACAAAGATACCTTTTTAAGTAGTTCAATAATTTCAAAACAACATATAAAGTAGAAATAACTTCAAATTTCAGGCAAACAACAGGAGAAGCTGCTTAGGGATAGATAACTGGCAGTGATATTTAGCCACAAAAGCCCAATAAACCTCGGGAGTGTTTTCACACCATTTCCTTCCCTCCTCCCAGCATGAGACTGTACCAGTCAGAACACAAGTGTCAGATAAAGCTCCAGCAGCAGCTTTTCCAAGTATTATTGATCAAACTCCAGCTGGTAGACTACTTCCATTACTTGGCATCCTCAGGGTACTATTACCCTGAGCTGTGTCACCAGCAGCCACTCAGCACCCTCATGCTTTGATCCAGTGGCTAATGGCCTGTCCTCTTCCCGAAGGAAGTCAGCTCAAGTATGTGTACTCGCCAGAGGGATCACAGAGCAACATACCACACCACACTTTATTGGCTTTGTAACACTGAGAATTACCTACACTGGAAATGAACGTCATCTGAATGCAATTCTCTTCTCCACCTGAGTATCTGACCCAATAGAGTTGCATGAAGGGCATCAAGATTCTTATTGTGGGGAAAAAAGAGACATCAAGCATTGCAAGGCAAATTTGAAAACCTGAGTCTCATGTTCAGTTCAGACAAATCAATAAGCTGTCATAAACATCTCTATGTGGCTTTTGATTAAATAATTTGTCATACACCTTGAGAGCTGCCATATACACAAAACAAGAATAAAATGCCCTGGCTACAAAATTAAAGATGTATTTGCTGAGATATTTCTGAGTTGTTAAGTGTATTTAAACATCTATGTCATTGCACACTCCACAGCATGAAGGCAACAACTTTGAAGCATAAATATTTTTTGTAATCTGCCCTGCATTTTTCATCATTTTTGTTGGTACTGGTCAAATGCTTCCACTGTGATCAACAGGCCCTAAAACAGCAACGGCTTTCTGAGATATACTGGCAAGCACAAAGTCTTTGTGACTGACTCTACTGGTTCTAAAAGTCACATTTATCTCTTTGATCTTATCAAAATGTGACTGTGTCATTTTCTGTACAAATGTAGAAAGTACTTTGTAAGAAAAACATCACCTCTCCCCCAACAAAAAACACATTCAAAAACTGCAGACCTAAAAAAAACCCCGTTTTCTCAGCCTTCTAAAACTCAACAGCTGTCTACAAGCCTGCTAAAGCCAGAGAAGTCTAAAGAAAGCCACTAATTTTTATACCCAACAAAATCATAAAAGCGTTGAGACGAAGCTAAACTTTACAGCGATAATTTCACATCCAGCTCTGCTTTTTACATCTTTACATTTTAAACAGGGAAACGATCCTAGAGATATATGTTGCCTGTAAAACTACACAGAAGTAGACAGCACCAGGCAAACAATAACTACAATGAATTAAAATTACATCCTTCTAGGCCCATGTGTTTGAAAGTCAGTCACTGACCGCAGGCTTTCATTTGCTAAAAAAAAAAGCAAGTATTCTGAAGTAGCCTGTTTATTTCAGCAATACACTCAACGTGCTGTCAGAGCAACCACCACCCACCACCACTAAATGACTCAGAGGTTAAAGGGTTAGAGGGGGAGAAGGAAGGAAAGAGCTTTGAATGTGTCATTTAGGAAGAAGAAATGAGAAATACGGATAAGCTATTTAACCGGCCTTGAGATCCACTGAACAATTAATTCAGTTACATTAGGCATGGTTCACCAGATGGTGTGTTTTGTCTTATATTTATTCATAATTTGACCCTTGGGCTGGAATGGTTTGCCTGAAATTCAATTATGTGAATCCACTGCTGATCTACAGCAGCCTATTGTGTCTCCAAATGAAGAAATTTTGGACATTTCCCTGGTAGTTTTTTAGAGGCAGCCCTTGGCGCGTGCGACACTGACTTACAGAGCTCTGCAAAGAATGATCTTCTCCCAGTTCAAGGAACACAAAAGTGTGCACCAACCAGTAACAATAGTGACAAAAAACTCTGCATGATTGCAGAATTTGAAAGACTTCATCAAAATTACTAGCTTTGATCTGATCAACCCTTCTGAATGCTTCTTTATAGAATGGAAAGAAGAAACAGAATATATGGCAACTGGATATCCTTTCCCTGGTTATCATTGTTGTTTGTCACTCAATAAAGCAACTTGATGGGAGCAAAGCAAATGTCATTTTCCTGAAGTGTTGCTTTTGCTTAAAGATAATTCTCCAGGCAGAAGTGCCAGCCTGTGCAGGATTCTCCTTTAAATCAGGTGTCCCTCAGCTGCTCCACACAATGAGACCAGCAGTGAGGAGGTTTCCCTCACCTCCTGATCACTGCCATTTAAAACTGACCACCAGTGCTTCATCTCTGAGCGACTCCCACAAAACACCACTCAGAGGAATGTCTCGTATCATACTTTTCATCATTTCTGTAACAGCTTAGCAAACCTGGGTGACAGTCATTGAGCACCTTAAGCTGCATAGTCTCAAAGAATAGAATGATCAATCCATGACCTGTACTGTTCTCCAGGAACTAAATGCTCTTTCACTAAGCTTCCACAGCTATCAGTTTCTTTTTAAATACAAAAACCAAAACACAAAAAAAAACCCAGAAGAAAATAAACATATCGTGATAAATTTACTGTCAGACAATTATCAGCCACGAGAGGGGAAAAAAAAAAAAAAGCAGATTTAATCGTGGCCAATTTCATGACTGTAACATTTAGTCAGTTGGCCTGATACATCGGGTCATTCTGCAAGTAGTTCCATTAACTCAAATGGGATATATTCCTTGTTTATAAGGAAAGGTTCCAGTCAGCCCCCCAATCACAGCAGAACTGCAGCTGACAAAGGTGTCTTCTAACACGTAACATCCTGCAAACACTGTGCAAGGACACATGTCGGGAGCTATTCAAAGCTTCAGATGTTTTCAAGCCCTTGCATGCAGGACTGCAGGCTTTTGTGTGACTGCTGAAAGTCACATCTGAGCAATCTGAAAAAGCAGTGGGGTGTTTTCTTAGATTTTAAGGGAAAAAAAACATGTAATTTGTGCCCAGATAGCAGAAGCCTTTAGACTTCTGCTAAGACTGAAGTCACCGGAATCATAGTAGGGGGAAACCTGACTACATAACATGAAAATCCTCCCCTTTGTGCACAATGAAAAAAGCCTAATGTGTTCTAAATGATCTGCCGAGCACAATTAGAGCAATATTCTCCAAGATAAAGATTTATCTGTTTAAAAATACCTATGCAGAGAGTTCATTTTCAAATGATTAAATAACTGCCAACAGACTACAAGAAAGCTCCAGTCCAGCACATAATGAGTTTAGCTGCCCTGAAGATTTTGTGAAGCAGAACTGACATGATGTGAATAGCGCCTCTGCCAGAACTGTTATAAGGGGCTTCAGTGGAAGTTCCACAAAGAATCTTGTTTATTGGCAATTATGGGAAACAATGAGACAAATACAGTGTGCTAATGGGACAATTAAAAATAAATCACAAAGCCAAATAGTATTTTTAATGATCTTTCTCCACTTCTACATATCTAAAAAAGACCTCCTGCTGTCTTAGATTATAACCACAATTTAAGACTGCAAGTTCAAAAATAAGTTAGGAGAAGGTTTCAAGTGACTGGATGATGCCATCCCAACTTAGCAATGGAGTGTACATGGAAGACATCTTAACATCTAAAAAAAAAATATGTGGTTTTTTTTTTTTTTTTTTTTTTTTTTTATTAAAACCGNTTTTTTTTTTTTTTTTACAGAATCGTGCTGAAAATAGTGACTTGAGCTTCACAGGGTACTTGTAAAATGCTTCCAAAGTGTTGTAAAAAAGGTATTACAGATTGTAGGTGAAATAGCCTACATTATTTTCCTAGGTATATGAAAAGTTAATACTACCTTCAAGGCACAGTGAAAGCACCAAAGAAATTTGTAGAAGTTAATTGGACAGTCTTTATTAATAATGTTTGAGGGAAGAAAAGTACTTGCCTGGAATAACATCAGCTAGGAAAGCTCTTGCGTTTAAAGTGGAATAAACTCTGCAGACACACAAATGACACCTCTATACCTATCAAAGTGAATATAACGAGCAATGAAAATGAAACAAATTCAAAAGCTGATAATCTAACTAGGAGGTGGCAGCATAAAACCCATTCCCTATTAAACGAATTTGAGAAGCAGAACAGAAAATAGAATGAATGGAAGGTTATATACTTATCAAAGTAACATCTGTGACCATCTCTAGGGGAAAAAGTAAAGCTAATTTGAAACACCTTTTTTTCTCAGTAACTCCTAGACCAGGGGAGAGCATTCTTCAAGTACCAATGGGAGAATAGAGTCAAGCTAAATCCCCGATGGAGAATCTGATCCTGCATCTCTTGGAGACTGGCAGCTTGCATCCTGTTCTGGGGGCTGTGGAAAACAAATGGAAACATCTGACTGCCTACTTTTGAACCTGCCCGATGGAAAACACTAGTGGTAAACAGGACTGACTCAGCAGAGAAGAAAATAAAATCTCAAGAGAGGGGGGCACTTGAACTCTTAGAATTAAAAATAAAAGCTGACTGGAAATAAACTTCACAGCAGTAGAGAGAGAATGAATATCAAGCAAAGGCTCACAATTGATAGGACCTGTGGCATGCCAAGGTGGCAATGATACAGCTCCCCTTCTGGGAGCCCTGAATGCCAATACTTAAAAATTAGACTTGACATACAACCACAGGCATACAAAAGGATCCCAGTATAGAAACTTCTACGAAGCAGAATGGGGATGTCCTAATATGCACAGTACCAGATGTATGTCACAGGGAGAAGACCTTGCCTGTGGCTCATTAAAAGCAAAGCAAAACAAAATGTAACATAACAAAAATACATTCACATTAAAGGGTCAAAATTCCAGCTTTCCTCACATGTCAGTTTCTCCAAACACACTTATATCCACATGGCAGATTAACAAATAGCTGACAATAAAGAATATGTGAACTGCATCTCTGTATGAACTCAACTCAGGGACTGAACTCTGCCCTCAAACAATCTTGGCTTAAGGCTTCTGCCATTGGCATCCCCCTCTACTTCTCCTGCAGCCTACAGCTCTTACTGTGATAAGCCCTGGGCATGTGCTGCCTGTGCCTGCTCCTGCCACAATCAAAGTTTCCATTGAGCCTAACAGTGTAGCAGGACTTTTGTTGAACACCATTACTCCTGCAGCAACTTCAAGTTTCTTGTCTCCATTTTCAATGCTTTCCCCAACTGTGATCCCCCAAATTACCTCCCTTCATCTCCCCTGCTGATAATGCCAACATGAACCCAGCTTTGCTTACTTCATTCTAGACCCTGTTATACTCTCCCATGCTGGTCTGAACTACTCTCTCAGGCTACTCTTTAAGGTGACTTGCCTTCTTTCAATGCCTACATGTACTACAATGTTGATGCTGACAAAGCCATCAATTATGGCCAGAGCTGGTGCTCTGCAATGGAAAGATGCACTCGGGTGGTACTGACCAACACAGGGAGGGGATCAGAGCTATCACTCCTTATCATCTCAAGTGAAAGAGGCATTTGAGTAAGCCCAGTCCCATTCTCTCTTACAGGCTCAAGTATAAAACAGCTGAGATTTGCAGTTTCTGAACAGCACTTCCCCTGGCTATTTTGGCTCCTGGAAAGCCCCTTGACCTGCTGTCCACACTCTTCTTGATGTCCCCCAGGCTGCCATTGGCTCTTGCCCATGAGGGCACATTGCTGGCTCATGTTTAGTTGCTGCCCAACAGCACTCCCAGGTCTCTCTCTGCAGAGCTGCTCTCCAGCAGGTCACCCCCAGCCTGTGCTGGTGCATGGGGTTGTTCCTCCCCAGCTGCAGGACTCTGCTCTTGTTGAACCTCAGGAGGTTCCTCTGTGCCCAACTCTCCAGCTGGTCGAGATCCTGCTGAATGGCAGCACAGCCTCTGGGGAATCAGCCAGTGCTCTCAGTTTGGTGCCATCAGGGAACTTGCTGAGGGTACAGCAGTACAAGACACACAGTTCCAAAGTATTTCTATTTCCAGGTTAAAAACTTCATCAGTAAGATGGTGATGCTAAATTTTACATAGGAGTAAATAGGAGATTTTAATGCTGTATAGAAAGAGATCAGATGCTAAGTCTTCCAAATCTCCTGACTCAGAGTTCTTAAAACTCCTTCTCTTTTGCTTAATCTTTTCCACTAGCAAGACAGCTGAATTCATCACTCCAAAGCACTGAAGTTTTATTCCTTATAGAAGAAGCACTTTTTTATTGTAGAAGCCAAGAGCTACCTGTTCAGCTGACCAGCAGATTTATAGATTTCATCCAACTCTTTCCTTTTGCAACTGCCTATGTGGCACAGATAAGGACAATCAACATTTATTGTTCCTCTAACAGCAAAAAATGAACAGTCAAAAATGCACTTGGCATATTCTACTGCCACTGACTGATAGGTGTGAGCACTGGAGCAGGCTAAGCTTAATTAGCATTATCCTGTAAGCACCTTTATTGCTAGAATTCCTCTTAGATACACCAAAGCCTCTACCATGCAAGTACCACAGGGATACGTACTCAACTTTTTCAGGTCCATCTTCCTGGTTTGGGAACAGTTTAGGAAGGCAACAGTTTTAATTTGTTGCTAGCTTTATCTAACTAAATGTTTGATGCAGTACTTCAGTATCTTGCAAAGATCAGTCTTTATCAGTCTTGAAATCACTGCTGAAAATGCTAGTATTAGTAAAGGGTAAGTATGGTCTAGCTACAGAGATTAAAATCTCAGAGAATTTGTCCAAGAAAAGTGTTTACCCAGGTCAAGAGAGTAATGTGGGAAACTGAGAGGCCTCAATTCATGTTTTTGTCATTAAAGACAAAGCATTGTTTCCTTGCTTGAGGGTTTAGTACTTCTCACAAAAATAACTGCACTAGAAGAAAGGTCAAATGTAGAAAGATTTTCTTGTCATCACAAATTTGAAAGAGAGAATATTTATACAAAAATCAATTTCCTTGACCTATACTGTTCAATTCTTCTGTTAATACCTTTGAAGATTTATGTCTGGTTAAAACAACTCCTTTCTACAAGTTAACTTCTCTTCCACTTGATTTCGCAGTAAGGTCACAATCCTGAGATCATGATTTTATACTTTGCTACCACAGACACAAACACGACACAAGTTCACTGCAGGATTATCTACATCAAAGACCCAATTGTTAAGCGAATGAAAAAAAAAATAGATACAAATATATACACCACAAAATACAGTGCAGAAAAAAAACCTAAGAAGGAAAATAAGGACAGGGAATCCTTTTTCCTTTGCTGTAAATAACCTCCTCTTGAAAATCCAAGTGTCACAGATGCTTCTGTCCTGAAGAAATCAAGTTCAATTATGTGAAGCATCATCCTGTTTTTGATAGTCACTTCTAAGCTGCCTGATAGTAAGTGGGAAGAGCATCCACTCTTGACATATTTACAAGTTAGTGGCATGTTTCCTCTAAAGTGTGGTTTTCTTCTGCACAGATTCCCTTCCCTTACAACCCCCACAAGAGCTCTGACACCTCTGTGTTAGATACAGTAAAAATACTTGCTCTAAAATCCCCATGGAACATAAAGCAGATCACAAAACTGATTAAAAATAGGTAACCTCAAATAACCTGCCCATCACACAGAAACACTCACATAAATGCATGTTTAGAGGGTGAAGTTGTGGTGTCTTAAGCAGAGATCCTAAAAGGATCCCATCGCATCCTGTTCTCACTGATCATCTGGATCTACACAACTGTGGTAGTTTAGCCCTAGCTGGGTGACATTCTATCACTCCCCTTCCTAAACTGGACAGGGGAGAGAGAAATAAAAGGTCCATGAGTCAAGATAAGGACAGGAGGATCACTGCATCATGGGCAAACTGACTCAACATGGGGAGAAACCGTTTGATTTATTAACGAACCATCAGAACCAAGTAGGGGAAATGAGAAACAAAAACTGAATCTCAAAACACCTCCCCCCACCCTTCCCTCTGCCCAGGACTCTCCTCCCTTCCCCCCCCACAGGGGGGGATGGGAGTTGGGGTCAGTTCATTACAGATGGACTTTGCCACTGCTACTTCTCAGGGAAAGGCCACCTCACACGTCCCACTGCTACATTGTGGGGTGCCTCCCATGGGAGACAGTCCCTTACCAACTTCTCCAGTGTGGGTCCTTCCCATGGGATATAGTTCTTCACAAATTGCTCCAGAATGGGGCCTGCCACAGGGGCAGCTCCTCACACCCTGCCCCAGCATAGGTCACCCACCAGAGAACAGTCCTTCAGGTACAGACTGCTCCAGCCTGGGTCCCTCATGGGATCACAAGTCCTGACACCAAACCTGCTTTGGTGTGGACTTCTCTTACCCCATAGGTTCCCAGGTCCTGCCAGGAACTTGCTCCAGGGTGAGCTTCCCATGGAGTCACAGCCTCCTTCAGGCATCTACCTGCTCCAATGTGAGGTCCTCCACAGGCTACAAGTGGATGTCTGCTCCACCACGGTCCTCCATGGGCTGCAGGAGCACAGCTGCCTCACTATGGGCTGCACCACAGCTCACAGGGGAATCAAGTCTCTTCCACTACCTGGGCACCTCTTCCCTGTTCTTCTCCACTTGGTGTCTCTAGAGATGTTTAAACACTCCCACTCTCTGTTGCTGCCGCAGTTTAGCAACCGCCCAGCGACTTCTTCCACTTCTCAAAAACATTATTCACAGATGTGCTACCTCAGTCACTAATCGGCCAGACCTGGGTCAGCTGTGGGTCCATCTTAGCATTGATTGGCATCAGCCCTATCAGCTGCAGGGGAAGTTTCTGGCAGATCTTTCTTTAAAGAAGCCACACCTGTAGCACTCCAGCTACTAAAATCTAGTCCTGGCAAAACCACTGCAACAACTTAGGTTCATACTTGGAAGCTGCGAATGAGCAAAGAATCAAACCCTGACCTCTCCAATCACCTGCCCATTGCATTCTTCTTGATCCTCCCTGGTTTAAAGCAACAAGAATGAACAGATATCTCTGCCACCATCCGGGATCAAGTCACACTGATCTGATCAGTCTGTCACCAATCACAATGCTGAAACACTTGCCCCCAGGCACAGATACTCATTTCAACTTTCTTCTTGGCACTCTTGGCAGTTTGGAAGGATTGAGATGCAGTCTCCCTTATTGCACTGCCAGTACAAGCCAAGGACATAACCATGAGCTAGGCTGGCATGGCTAAGGCAAGATGAATCCTCACTCACTCACTTAGCAAGCTGCCTTTTAATGAGTGCTCCCCAGGAAACATGCACAAATTCTTCACTACACAGCCTAAGCCCTTCTCACAGTAAGGGAAAGAAGTCAGGACCTATTGTGTTTATTTCTTCTATGAACAGAGGTGCAGCAATAAGTACTTCAGAGCTTGAGTGTGAACACCCTCAGTTAAAAAAGCAGCTGATAGCTTAACGTGGATGCCACTGGCCAAGCTGATAGAGAGCTCTCTCCTGAAGCTCAACACCTGCCCCAAACTATGTATTTTTTCAAGTCTTTCCTGAGAGGCAGAGAGCTTTATACCCTAACACATGCTCGAGCTAACACCACTCAGCATGGGAAGTATGTACTTGCCTGTACTCAGTCATAAGGAAAGGCCTACAAATACCAGGAAGAAAAGGACAAGAGGACTGATTGTTTTCCTGCTAAAATCAGGGGGAAAAAAAGAAAGGAAAAAAAAACAGAGGAAGTCTCCTTTTTTTCCCCCCCTTTCTTAAGATGTGTATAATATTAAAAGACACAGAGAACCAAAGTCATTTTGAACACAAGACAAAAGAAATGACAGAATAGCAGGCAGTTTGTCATGGCACAAGTACCAGCTACAAAGCACCACTTGTTATCTGTGTGCTAAAAATATGATGATTAATGGAAAGGACGAAGGAAAAAACAAATAATAGACGGAAGAATAAATGATGTAACGATGTTAAAACAGAAAAAGGCAAGCATGTGACATTTCAACATTTACAATAGGATCTGAATAGGCCTCAGTTGTCCATAGTGTCATTCATCTTGGAAGCATCCTGAAGAACTTTACTAAGGGGAGGGTTGGTATGACTGTGACTGTGGTGGCAACTGAACAGGCATTAATTACTATAAACAGCCCACGAACAAATATTAGAACCAGTTTTTGCTGTGGGAAAAAACACTGCAAGTCTGTATAGCTAACACTGCTGGATACTTAATTTCTCTTTTGAGTAAAGTGGCAAGGAAAGATGGGCTGTGGTTCATAGGGCTAAAATTCTTCCAACACCTGATAATCTCCAGTGATTTGCAGGGGAGAAAGAAATTACACACAAATCCACCAGCAAGACGAGCAGAGAAGGATGAAACATTTACTCATTTCCTACCAGTGCACAGAAAATCTTTTACCAAGCAACTGGTTAGAAAAGCTATGAACCAAGTTCTCTTGTTTCATTGACTTGATGTTAAATGATTCATATCAGGAATGGCAAAATATTTTTCTGTTTACTTTTATTAAACATGTCACTCCTTTACTTTGAGATTACACTTTAAAAACAATATGAAAAGGTTTTAAACTGATATTAAAATTAATCAAAAAAAAAAGTGGGGGTGAGGGGGTAGTTCATTGCTTACATAGATTAATCACTTTTTTTACCCTAGAAAAAAATAACAAAAAAATGAGATACCAATTTGTCCAAAAGTAAATTATTCCCCCTGATTTTTTGGTTTGACGTCTAAACTGAAAAATTCCATTGGTTCCTGAGGTGTATGAGATATTCCAACGTGTCTGCATAGTTTTGCATACACTTACAAGCTTCTCGCTTGGAATGAGAGTAAATATTATCAAAAATTAATTGCCTCCATGTAGACAGTTACGCTCAGCAATAATGATCTCTAATCTATTTCTGAAAAGCACCTCTGAAACTCTAATGACAGCTCTCCTTCTAGCAAATGGTGCAAACACAGCAAATTGCTTGGGAAAAAAAACCCCAAAAAACATTTAATCAATGTTTTATTAGTTGTCATCTTGAAGGCGGCAACATATGAGCCACATGAAAAGGTAAGACATAAAACTATTAAAAACTGTTGGACGACTGGCTTAGCCCAGGCAATCAAAGCCTAAGGCTTAACACTACAGCTCTAGAAGGGACAACCCTGGAATGTGTAGAAACAACTATGTTTCTAAGAACCAAGTGCCTTTCACAATAATCACTTGAGAGAAACACAGCAGGGTGGTCACACCATCTAGATGCAGCTGTCCATTCTACTTGAAAAGCGTGCACAAAAGAAACTCCAAACCCGAAGCTAGAGCTATGAACAGAGTTGACTGTCTTTCTTTGCCCATGTGCAGCTACGGCTTTGGCCATCTTCTTGCCAGGGACTGATTTCTTAGCTGATCTGCTTTCTCCTTCAAACAGACACCTGCTTTTGCAGAGGTGGGTTTCCACAGTTATGGATTGGACGACGCTGACTGGAAATCTCAGACCTTAGTCATGAAAAAGAGTGTGCTTGGATCTGCACAAATCCATGGGGACTACTCATGGATTTAAAGCTGAACACACATACTGTTTGCAGATATGGGACCTTGTAGTAGCATGGATCCTCCTGTCCTGCAGGAACCTGGGCTCACAAAGAAGGACCTCAGGAACAGAAGTGCTGTCTCTTCGATAAGAGGTGGTGATTAATCACACAGTTGTACACTTGTGGGAGCGGAAATGAAAAGCCTTTTATTGGCATCCTCATTATTTAATCATCGTTAGAGCCCAGTGTGCCATAAACTGCCTCCAGTTTTTATTTTTTACAAATTGGACGTAAATTCATTGCGCCTTCTACAGATGCCTTGAAATCTATTCAGTTACATTTCAAATATAAAGGAAACTGGATATGGAGTGGCACGGCTAAATCCAAATACTATAGTATTAAACAAACCTTTACCTACTCTGTAAAGTGGCTTTGGATGGGCTGGTGAGGAAGGGAGAGCTGTTGCTTAAATTATTCTTGCAGCTTTACATGGTAAGTCTCCAGCAGCTCTAATCTGTCTCATTTGTAATTTTTCCCAACTGCAGGAGGCACATTGGAATTGCCAGAGAAGATCAGCTCACCAGCACATTTAGCCTTCAATTCCTGCCTCTGGCAACTGCCTCAATTCTAATGCTTCAACTGAGGAAAAAAAAAACGTAAAGTTTTCACTTGTAACTAACAAAAGATATTTTTCTGAACTGTGGATGATAGCTTGTTGCCTCAAGCATGAAATTTGATTACTTAAGTTTACATCTTTCTCCACCTTTCCTCCCTGAGATATATTGTCGTTCACTCTACGCTGGTGTATTTTTCACTGGCTTTCCCAAAAACAAGAGTGAATTTCTTATCCAACAAAAGAGATCTCAAGAGGCAGGTCCATGAGTTTGGAGGTCTGGCGTGTGTTATACAAAACCAACAAAGAGAGACCCAGAGCCTCTAACCACTGCGGCTGCAATTACCTACCAAACTCCTGACCTTCCCTATACTTTGCTATAAACATAGTCTATTACTGCATTTCATTACAAAGCAAGTAAGTTATCATTTCTAATCCAAAATAAATCTGAAAGCTTGGCAAGATGAAAATAAAACCCACTGCAAGCTTCATTTCAGAGCACTAATACCACTTCTGAAGTGCACCAGGTAGTGACAGGGACAGGAGCTGATTCTGTTCCCCCAGATGCTTGTGACATTCCTACAGTCACCAGAGAGACGTGACTGAAAACATGCTGCTGTTACTTCAACATGCCGAAGCAGCCTAGTACTAATAACAATTAGATATCTAATAAATTCTGGGTTTTGGTAAGAAAGCAGCTCAGGAATTTTCAGTCCTAATAATTTAAAAGGCAATGCAGTCATTTTCTGTCATTCCACTGTGCTCATTTGACATGCCAATCACAAGAAGTAACCCAGCAGGAGCCACACTTCCATTTTAATGTAATTTCAAATAATAACAGCACATTGAAGAGTGATTAGTACCAGTACTTCCATTAAAGCTAAGTGGCACAATATTACTGCTACGTTCAGCTGTCTGTTCAGCTTGTGGAGTGATCGCCTCCTACAGACTCCCAAAAGTTACAGAACTGCATTGAGTGTGGAGAGTGACTCTTCAGAGCTGAGCAGGTTTACAACAAAAAAAAACCCTGTGAATTACTGTTAACTCAACAGAAGGGAAAAAGCCAGTTTGCACGAATTCTACTGAAAAAAATAAAACCAAGTATCTTTGGTACCATTACACCAGTGATTAAACTATTACATTCTTGGAAATCATAATTTCATGGTGAAGTCTAATAGACTGAACAATTTAAAGCAGAGAATCTGGCTACAATGCTATGAATATTCAGTAGCAACTTGAGCCTTGAGCTCCCCCTTGTGACACATAACTAAATTCTGAACAAAATAACTCGTTTTGTCTTTACCAACTTGAGGGGTGAGAATTGTTAGTGAGTGGATCCAAGGCCCATCCCTGCACAAGTGTTTAATATCATATATATCAACTCAATGTAGCATCTGACTGGAAAAAGAACAGGTTAAGGGAATGTAAGCAGGGCTTTTTTCTTTATGCTGACCTCAGAGAAGTATGAATATTTCTTAACCTTACTGACATTGAGATCAAAATGCAGCTGTATGTTAATGCATGTAACACATGTTACACAACAGACACTAGTATCTCAATGCATTGTCTTCATCAATTCCTTCATTTTGACCCAAATACAATGTGTGATGTGCTTTTTCAAAGAATATTTCTTTCTCCCTGAACATGTATGGAAATGCCACATAACCTGAGGCACACAATCAATCCAATGTAAAAATGATCTCTGAAAAATCAAATGTCATCTCTAGCCTTAGTATAACTCTCTAGTATTTTGAAAAAAGAGAGATAGTAATAGCTATGTAGACGATAAGTCAGACAGTTTACAAGGACAGCCTTTGAGGCTAGCCATTCAAACCTCTTATTCCAGATTTATTCTTCTGTAATAAAGCAATAGCTCAGCTATAAATTAATAAAGAAAAGTTGTGCTATTCTGTGGGCAATACAGACATCTGAGCACTCCAGGAATGACAATCGCCCATTTCAGTAACACAGAAGAGTTTCTTCATGCAGAGTTGCCTGTTTGAAACCCAGATATCATAATGAAATTCTATGTCTGTAACTGAGTTTGACTTACAAACCACATGCAAATAAAAAGTGACACTGCTTAAAAACCAAGCTGATACACACCTCAAATATATCTTAAAAATGTATTAAGAATGATCCTCACACCAGAGATTGTATCAAGCAATATACTGCTCCCCTTAAAACCAGAGAAATTAGACATAATGAGAGTGTGATAAGACCAGGGGGCTAAAGCCCCTTTGAAATATCTTAAGAGCAGTCATTCCAATACATGCTTGAGCGGGTGGGATATAAAACACAGTCTGACAAGTTACTTGCCATGCTCTGCAACTTTGAAAGATGAGTTTTTTTGACATCTTTAGAAACTGCATTTGTATTGAAATACAAAAGAACTTTGGTTGTTAAAAGTCCACGGCCTGATGTTTTCCTGGGCCTTCAAGCACAGCTCTGCAAAGTGCTGCTCTAAACCTGCTCTTTCTGGGATTTATGTCTGCCGCTTTTCTCTGGTTTCTGTATCAAGGGCTCTCAGCATAAAGGCAAGAAGTTGACATGCAAGATCTGTCAAAGTGTAGACAATAACACCAGGCTGGGGTTTTTTCTTCTTCCATCCATCACAAGTTCTGCAAGCTCAGGCAGGTTCTCTGGGACAGATGACCAAAGGCACTGCTTTCTCTGGGCCTGCAGAGGTGTTAGTGGCTGGCACCCTCAGAATTCAATGGCACCCACATGCACAGAAAACAGACCCCAACCTGGAGTTGTGCCTGCAAGGTTACATACATACTTTTAACACCAACATCCCTAGAGAAAACAGACTTCACATGGTATGCTGTATAACTCCTCAGTCAGAGGTATGTTCCTATGGATTACAAACACACTTTAACTGATGAATTCTGTTTTTCCAGTGTAGATACGTGTAAAATAAAACCTGTAACAGCAATCACTGGCAAAAATTGACTCCTGGACACACTTGAGACAAACACAGAGAGACTGAGACAATAGGAACATCACCCATTTCCCCATTCAGTATGTAAACCACTGTTTAGCAAATCTGTTCTTTAGGGCAATGCTTACATTTACAAACATGCCTGTAAACTTTTACCAGTCACACAGCTCTCCAGAATTTTCTATTGCATGATGAAGAGGTGACCAATTGGCAAAATACGACAAGTCTCCAAATGTCCTCCTAGTTTTTTGGAGTGTTTTGGTTTTAGTCATTACTCTAATTGTTCTGTTGTCTGCTATAATAATTATTTTATATTTTTTTTCCAGACACAGGTATTAACTTGTACTGTAACTGAATGAAGATCCCTGTGGAACAAGTACAAATTAGGCAACCTCATCAGATGAATATTTCTCATTTCTAATTTGTTTTTTGTCATCTTCCAGGCAGCCTTGATCCAGTGGATATGGGCAGAGTTGACTTAATAAACATGCATGGTTTTACTCAGAATGTTATCTGGCACTATGCCAAATGCCTTACAGAAGTCTAAGTGCATGAACAGAATTATCTTTATCACATATCTGTGAATCCCAACAAAAAATTCCAGCATCTGGTAAGACATTCTGCCCATAGACCAGTGTTGCCTGGAATTACCTTAACACCTTTTGGTTCTTTATTAATTAGGTCCTATATGACCCTTTAAAACTTAATTATCATCAAAATAACCAGTCTCTATTTGCTTGAGCCATCCCATTCATTGACTTTAAAACACTGGTAACATAATGAGCTTTTATTTCTGGGTTTTCTAAGCATTGTTTGAATAGTCTGGGTCCTTACACAGACAGACACGTTTGCCTGAGCCGTGCAACTGCTGCCTGCTGCACATCTCCATGCAGAGACACTAATGTACACCAGGTAAGACTCTGGCTCCACACGTTAACAACTAAAAGTGTATTTAATCTTCAAGCCTAAACTGCACACAGACTATGCTTATGGTGACATATTCTGGGGGGAGAACAGCAAAGAAACAGGGTAAAACTAACCACTATTGTAGACAACCAATTACCATCCTGTATTCACAGTAACTGAGTTTCTCTCCATTCATCTTTTACACCCTCCAGCTCTTAGCAAATCAAAACAACTCCTGTTAGGAACATATCTACTATGAAATTGCTGTTTTCTTTCTTCTTGTAAAATGTGTTTGTTGCAACATTTCAGAATCATTTAATTTTAGCTTAACTCTGCTACTGTAAAAAAAAAATCAATGGCAAGGCTCGCATTGATTTCAGGAGGGCACTTGTCTGAACCCCATTGATTTTACCATTTTCTCCACTCCCTTCTCTGGGACTAATACTCCCAAGTCCTCTTTTGTGTGATGTGGTCAGCACTGGAGGTAAGACAGTGCAAAGATAAGTTATAAACAATGTCCCTAAAGATACAAGTTTCAAGAAGTTTGGTACGCGTGCAGATTTAAATATCCCACCTATAAACTGGAACATCAAGCAGCACCTCTCCAAAGGCAGATGTATTTCTACAGCCTTTATATACAACATTGCAGACTGACTTACGCAAGAGTCACTAGAGATCTGCAGTCAGAGTAAGCCTTGACAAAGTGTCCCCACTCTGGGTCCAGAATTCAAGAGAAAACGTCTCTCCCTGGTGGTATCACAGTGTTGTGATGTTGCTGTCACACAGAGGCTGAAGGAAACAAAAATCCATCAAGGAGCCAGCTGGAAATTCAAATGGTAAGAGCAGAGGAAGCTGCTGCTGAGCCACCCTGGGACTCGACTCCTCCCAGGCCTTGCCTGCTGCTCCTGCCTGAACACACTCCATCACTGGAAATAATAATGTCTCACCTCCCCTCTATGTGTGCCATTGCTCCTTCCACAGCTCATACTTCTGTTCACAACTACAGTGTATCAGTCTCTATTTACAGCAATAACAGATGTGGAGGATATACTTCAAAAACAAAGAATCTTTAGGTTTCTTTTAAAAATTATCTTCCTATGCCACCTGATCTAGGTGAACCTGGTTCTGCAGGGGGTTAGGACTAGACGATCTCTAAAGGTCCCTTCCAACCCTATCATTCTATGATTCTGTTTTCCATATCAAAGCAGGAGGAAAAAAAAAATCTGAAAGAAAAGTGCTTGCAAAGCCACAGAAAAATAAAACTACATTAAAATGATTATTTACATTTTCTTTCTTCTCTTTCCTCCAATGTTAAAAAAACCACCCCAAACCAGAAAACTCCCCATGGAAAACACCAGACTGAGGATTTTGTTGTTGTTGTTGTTATTGCTGTTCTTGGGTGTGTTTGCATATCTGCAAATTAAAACCAACTACACCACTTTGGGACCATATTTTATCTTTTCTGTTGAAGATGTGTATTAGTTTTCAAACATCTGGGTTTTTTTATTTTAAAAGAAGGAAAACCATTATCAAGTGCCTCCTGCTTTCTAAACAGAGCACAGCAGAAAGCTGACCATTAGATGGCCTGTGCACACATACCAAAATTAAACTTCTGAAACTTCAGCCTGAGAATGTGTGTTTCTAGGAGATAAACATGTCATACATTATAACAAATCAAAGTTAATCTATTGTTATCTCTCCTTTATTTCATCAGTTCTTTGGATTAGACTACACAGCTTCACTACCATGCACTATGAATAAAGCAGATGGAAAGCCTTTTTTTATTATTCTTACTTTAAAGAATACAATTTTCAAAGCCTGACTATAAATCCTTGGCTGGCAGGAATTACTACCAAAAGTATTGTGGGAGAAATATATTCTCAGCACAATGCAAAAGGCTTTCGTCGTGGATTTGATGACAGTAATGAAAACCACCATTACAATTGCAACTGGGTAGAAATTGTACTTTTTCTAACCAAGTCTAATAGCTTGCTTTCATATTTGCATATTGTTTCTTGTCTGACAATTTCAGTTGCAGAACGGGTGCTTTTAGACATATTTTTAATGCATCTAAATATTTCTGCCTTTCACTGCACAATATTCCCTTAAGTCTGAAAAGGAAAATGGCACCAACTTAGCAACAGATCACTCACTGCACATCTAACACATCAACAGTAGTTATGTTGCCTTCCTGCATCAGAAAACAGCAACTGTGGTGTACTTCTCCCACAGTATTGAGGTGAGCACCTTCCTTGCCTGTGTGAATGGGAAGCTCTCATTCCTACACCTCTTTCCACCACACTTTATGTTATTATCAGGAAAAATGACACTGCAGCCTATGTGGCCTGTCAAACACGTCTGGGAGACTTCAGTAACCCTGAACAGGGCAACTACTCACCATTCCACAGGACAGTGAGATGGGAAACAAAGATAAGCTACGCAAACTGTCTCTGTGAGTATGCTCACAGATCATGCTACGAGTAACGCCATGGAGGGGTGTCTTAGCAGCGTGTCACTTTGTGCTCTGTGTCTACACCAGACAACAGGAAACTAAATTTAGTGAGAGCTGACAAAAAAAAGTTACAGAAACAGTGGATAAAAAGGACAAGGTCCACTAGGAAACTGATATTAAATGGAATTTTTTGCCTTCATTTATTAATTTTCTTCAGTCTTCTCTCTTATTGTTCTTGGCCCTTTTATGAGCTCCTCTGGATTGTTGCTTTTCATTGTATCTGCTGATAATTGCAGGCAGTGATGAAGTAGAATACTGCTAGCAACTGGTATGCTGGCTCAATAATGCAATCTCAGTTATGGAGGAACCCTAAAAAGCAATCTATCAAAAGAAGAATAAGCCTCCTCTTTGTCCCAGGGGCAGAGACAAGGTTTTATTAAAAAAGGAGGAGGAGGTTATGGATGAATGTCTTCGTTGAGAATTCTTACAATTATATTTCAGCTTTCCTCTCAACACTGAACTGCCACTTTCTCCCATGTCCCCTGGCTGCTTTGCCTGTATAAAACAACAAAACGCTAATAGGCCACTTGTAATATAAAAAGCAGATCAAATAAGGGAGGACCCTTACAGGCCTACACCTCTACAACAATCATTAAACAATTTCAGGCTATTCTAAAAGGAGCTTTTCCACTGGAAAAAAAAAATCATTGAACTTTCAAATATATCCCCAATCTTGCTGAACTCAGCAAGTTCAGCAGGAAACCACCACACCAAGTGCCCCACAGTAACATCATTAAATTCTCTGGATCTTGGACATATATTCTGCATGTAGTGTATTATACCCAGTGCATTAAATGCTCTCTTAGCAACTAGACAACCACTACCCACAAAAAATGAGCTCACTCAGACTCTTAATAATGGATAGAAAATCCCAGATACCCATGGGAGAACATAATTCACAAACCACTGCATCTCTGACCTCTCGTCCCTTATGAAGGATTGTCAAAAACAGTCTTAAAGCACAAGCCTTGGAACTAAAATTCATAACTCGACTGGACACTAAAAAAAATAATAAATCACACTCTCTCTATATATATATGCTGGTTTCAAGGCATGTTATATTTCCCCATCTCACAGTTAGCTCGTTCATGAGCTGCTGACAACAAATAACCTGTCTCCTCTCTTCTCTCTCTCTGCCAGAAGAAGTTCCCAAGGGTAAGAATCCCCTCCTCCACCTGCCCCCCTCTCAGAGCTACAACCTTTCTCTCTGCAGTAGAGCTGATTTACATAACAGAGAGATTGTATATGACATTTTGGACCTTTGTTCTATTTAAGACAGTTACCCAGGAACAAGCAGACATTGCCCATCAAATTACTCCAGTTAATAATGCACCGATCCAAGCACAGTAATTTGAGAGCCATCTCACTCTGCATTTCTTTGTTTCTTTCTTCTCAGTTCCACATGCAGTCTCCTTTTCTAATGAGGTCTGGGTTCAAAGCAGATAAAACACAGCCCTGTTTCCACCCTGCCTCAAAGCCAGATACAACAGAAGTAAATGAAAAGAATGACCACTGGGGATCTCCAGTTTGAGACAAATTCCTACTGAAGTCAGCAAACAGCATTTTGGTGCCATTTTAAATTTGACTGTACATGCTTTCTTTCTATGACCCAGAGCAGCTTTAGCCACTTTCTGGGTTACCTTCCTGATGGAGTTAGTTGACGTCTCTCAGCCTATCTTATTTGTCTGAAAAAATAATTGCTCCATATCCTTTCTTGTCCACACTGCTCTGGTGTTGATTGCAGGATGGGGACGGTTTTGCACCACAAACATATGCAGCATCTGCTTTTCCTGATCTGTGTCAGTAACCACTAGCAAATAACAGTAACTGTTCAAAAGCACTTCCTCCAAATGCTTATAACCACTTCAATAATTGCTGTCCTGGATATCTCACATAAATTGTTCCATTTCATCTATATGATAAGCCACTGTTCCTACAGGTCTAGTGCAGCCAGGCAATTCAACATACAGTCTCCTTCACTTCACATAATCCAAATGAATAACCCAGGTGACTTGATATAGTTCAATAATTGCAATGGATCACAGCCTACGAAGTTACATTGCCTTTTATTTCTCCCTTTCTCAAATGAAGTTCTACTGAAATCACCAATAATCAATTGAGGATGATGGATCTACACATGCTCCCTCTCATAGTATGCTCTCTTACCCCTCCCCTCATTCTACAAATAGACTTGGTGTGACATCAAGAGTATCCCTTACTGAAATTTGCAATCATAGGTTAAAACTGAAATAATTTTATGAATTTCAGCCACAGATCTGTGTAAGAAACTATCAAGGATTCAAACCCAAAACAAGTTTTTTTCCTGTTCTGTGATAATCTTCACTAGGAAAGGAAGGAAAAGGAGAAGGAGCAGGTAAGAATTATATTCCTTTCCTCTTCTCCTGTTGGACTTGGAAAGTTAAGAGAGAAATATTCTAAGATATAGAGAGCTAGAAGGAAAAATTTTTCTCTTGAACCTGTTAATGTGACTCTGGCACTTGCACACCATGTCATTGAAAATTCACAAAAGGACATGAAGAAAATTGACAAAGTCTCAGTGCACAGGACTGTGACAAGCCATTGTGACATTTGGGCTGCTAGGTTTGTTGAAGGATCCATACTTCTGGCCCACCTTCTCATGCCAACTCTCAGCCTACTTCCCATGTGACTCTCAAATCCACACCCACTGGATTTCAAAAGAAATTTAATTCCTCTTTCATTATACTTACTTGCTATTTGTCTCCTTTACTCAGCCTCTCAGCTGAAGACAGAATTTATTGCAGTTTAATGTTTTGTAGCATCTGTTCAGCTATAAATTAATCACTGTCAGATAAGAATAGAGATTTTTTTTTTCCCTACATCTTTTTCTTCGGTTGTTAATTACTTATATAGAGACCTGAGCCTTTCATGGAGTCAGCATAAACACAACAGCAAAATGTCATTATTCCATGTGAGAAAATATTAACCATCCTTAAGCAGCACTGCAAGCTCACACAGATATCTAAGCATTTTTTAAGATGATGGAGACACTATCATATTCACCATTAAGTACAATGAAACAAAGAAGTTATCACAATGTTCAAAGCTGCTAAATTACCAAGTTGTTCCCAACAAGTTGTTGGGAAACTGACTATTTATAGAGACACCTGACCAAAAAATGAACACATATTTCTATAAAGCTGTTCTGAGTAGAAAAGAAACCCCAGCAATATGTAAATACAGCTTTCTGTACTGTTCCACAATAAATGGGTTTTGGGGAAAAAAAAAAAACCACTAAAGAAACCCTCAAGTCCAATCACATAACACTGCTTTTTCTCCATGAAACAAGAACATTTCCTGCTAGCTTTTTTGAGGTGCATCCACTAAGTGGACTTTTCTCTGCCTACAGGATTAGAAATCCAAGACAGAAATCTTCCCCTTTCTTGACGGTTGGTAATCTAACACCTATGCATGTTAGATTGACCAAAGGGAAAGAATTTCTTCCACTGTGTCTCACAGAAGTCCAGCTCTATCATCACTAGTCAGAGGGCATAATTGATCCTCACAGGTCCTTGTAGGAGGAAGAGAGAAACTGCTTTATGTCTGCCTCAAAACCTCTGCAAGTTCCTATGGAAGAGCAGGTAACTTTCAGGAATTGATGGGATGGAGTATTTGCATCATCATCCCATTTCCTTCTTCAATGTAAACAAATGCAATGTCTCTGACTGACTGCAGTCAGACACTGTGAATGTATTTCAAGGAAGCTATCAGCATGTAAACTAATGATTCCTAAACTATTAGCTTCAAAGGTGAATATAATCAGCAAGATGATATCCAATTAATGCTTGTTTCATTTTACATTTATAAAAACCTCTATAGCAACATTGGAGGGGATAATGGAAAAAGGGGGTCACAGAAAGGTACTTCTTTTCCAGTGACAGACTGAAGGTACCCATTAAAACAAACAACTAAGATGGAAAATGAAGAAGGAAAAAAAAACACATGACATTTTCTCTGACAGGAACACATTCAAAAACCACATCAATATGTCTTTGAAAGCAAAGGTCGTGCAGAAAATAAATGGAACATAAAATGCAAAGTTAACTCCAGCAAGGGTGCCTTCTCATAATGTGAAACATCGCAATGGTTTTCACCAAAACGGTGTCTGAATATTCTCTCCCCGAACTGCCAGAAGGTGGTAGCATTTAAAAATATTATTTATGAGGAAATACAGTCAGTGGTTTATGAACGTTGGCTGTCTGCCAATGCTGTGTGACTGTATTCATCACTTACAGGTCAGCGTCCCTGCTATGCCATAATTTGGAGGCCTGGCTATCAGAGGGACTGGAAAACACGCCGCAGACTCTTGTCATTCCAGACCCTTTATTTCAGGGCGAAAATGTATTAATATCTGCTGGTCACTGGGGTAGTCTGACACAGTATCAAACATCACTCACCGTGGTGAGCCGTCATGGCCAGGGCGGCACTGAGGGCTCGTTTCTCTCGCGCCCGGCTGCACGTGCCGAGCAGTGCCCGTGTGAGGGGGCGAAGCCGGGCCCAGGCACAGCTGCTGAGGCCTCGGCAGTGAGGGGTTGCTCTGGGCGACTGCTGAGACCCTGGCAGCGAGCAGTCACTGGGAGCAATGCGGGAAAAAGCTGCTTTTCAAAGAAACGAGGCGAGCCAGAGCGCCCTGGTAACCATGGAGGTGTCCAGGTCTCTGGCTGCAGAGTCTGGCTCTTAGCTGATGAGGTAAAAGACAACACCTGTGTTGGATGTGGGCAGGTGAATGACTTGCTCAGCCTGGTGGGTGAACTCAAGGAGGAGGTGGAAAGACTCAGGAGTATCAGAGAATGCAACAGATATAGTTGGTGGACTGAGAATCTACAGTCTCTGAGGTATAAAAAAGAAGTGGAGCCTTCACAAGAAGTACAGGATCCCCTACTGTCTTCTAGCTGGGTTAACAGAAGGGACCTAAGAGATGGAGGGGAAGGGATACAGGGGGGTTGGACTAGATAATCTTTCAAAGTCCCTTCCAACACTTAAGATTCTGTGATCAATGATATTTTCTGGAATCTGCAAAAGAAATGGAGTTAAGTATTCTCAGTCTCTCTATGAACACTTGAGGCTACGTCTCTCAGTTGAAACAAAGACTTCTTTACAAAGTCATGAAATCTTCCACAGCCTTTTCTTCTGTCTTCCAAAATGAATTCTCCAGTGAGGACAAAAGAGATTTTAGGATGGATCCGTAGTTAAATAAAGCTGCCAAAGAACAAGTCTGACTCATGTTAAAAGCCAATTCTTGGCATAAACTGAGCATCTATCAAGGTAACCTAAACAAAAGTCATTCCATGCAACGCTAACAAAAGAATTTTACACATTTTTTACTCATAAACTTCTGCAAATCCCAGAACCAGGGTGAAATTGCTGTAGCCATGTAAATATAGTGTATGTTGCTTGGACCAGATGTGGTTAGTCAAAGAAATTGGCAATGAATTGACTATGTCAGACAAAAAACAAATGTCCCAACCAAATAAATTAAATAGATTTCTGTAGAATATCATAGGCAGAAATGGCATTGCTGGTGGACATCTTCTGACCACTTCTGCAGGTCCCTGTTAGAGCTCTCAGGACGAGAAGAGGATGGGTAGCACAGGAAAATGGTCTTTTTGAAAACAAGACAAGAAAAGATCCCAGCAACTCCGTCAAAACAGACCTACACAGCTGTACCAACTGAACAAGTTACCACAGAATCCCATCAAGTCAAACATCACCACTGAATATTACATTACATTTTCCTAAACTTCCCCTGTTGGTGGAGAGTGATGGGTTGAATGAGGGAAATGAGGACAATGGTTGTGCCTCCTCCCTGACCCACCCTTGGAAAGCTATAGCAAGGGCTGAAAGAAACAGCATGGTCTAAAGAGACTGTCCACCTCCTCTTCCCAGGGAGCAGTGAACAACATGCACAGGCCCTGGAGTCTGCAAGGTTTTCCCACAGAGACCTGGGAAACACCTGCACTGCGCAACCCATTACTCTGTAGCTTTGTGAGGAGCAAAAAAGTTATTTCATCATGAATCTGAAAAAATATGAGTAGCACAGTACAGGTCTGACCACAAAACTAAGCACATGGTGTACCTCTTAGAGCATCTCTACTAGTCATTGGTTATATGTTAGGACAAGTAAGTTCATTCTTTGTAATCTCTCCTTAAGACCTATTACTAATATCTATTAGTAGATGAAGTGGAAAACCTGTCACACCCCTGAGCTGCACATACTTATGGTCAATAAAATACCTGGTCACAATAACTGTCTTGTGATTCTTCCATTTTTATTTCATCCCTACATCTTTAAGAGACAAATTTTGGCAGAAGGCTCCTTTACTATTCAGTGGGGAAAAAAAAGAGGTTTTACAATGACACCCCAGGAACCAGAACAATAGTGTTGTCTTTATTCTGATGTGAACTCTGCAGCTTGACAGTTAATCTACAAAACCCAAGTACTATTGAAAGGAAAAGATCATTTCGAGGGAGGGAAATAATTCCTTAGGGCTTGATACACATTAAAAAAAACAGACTTGAAACCACAAATTACATGAATCTTGATTACACTTAGAAAATTGCTTGTATGCTTCAAAACTTTGAGCTCAGCTCTGGTCAAAATCCAGTCAGAAGGAAGGAGGCTGCAACATAAAAAGCTACATGGGAGATCCCTGGTGAATCAGAAGTAGTCTTGTTCCAGAAAGGAAGAAACAGCCACCCTGGGTCTTGGCTTCCAACCACAATTATGTGATGGGGTTATACTTTAGGAACAGAGTGTAACAGCTCAAGATTGAAGTTTGTTGTACACAGTGTACAAGTCCAGCCCTTTAGGCATGAAAGAGTACCCCTGCAATTTGTAGGAATCAGAAGCAAAAGGACAGAACAATGTAAAACCTGTAGCTGACAGGCCAGCTTGGGTGACCTGATGTGTAATTCCACCTGTCACTGTCATCTGCCAGAATCCTCAGAGAACAAAATATTAAGTATAAGAGAACATTAAGTGGTAATTCTACATGTTTTTAATCTCCTTTTAACTTTTGCTTTGGGTGTGCAAACATCATTTTCTGTTGAGTTTTCTTCCAGAGAAACAGAATTTTCAGGGCTGAGCAAAAGTCTGCCCTGCCTTTTAAACATCCACCAATAAAATCACCACAACTCTATGGTGTACAGAGAGCAGAGCTTGGCCTTGTTTTCTTCACACTATGAAAGGTCCCACACTCAAAACAGGAAACTCTGAAAAGGTACCAAGAATCTCACAGCTTTTTCTGCTGGCTGGAGTCATGAGCCCAAATGCCTCCTTCTCTTGCTTCCTCACAGAGAATACAAAGTCACGACATCTTCTGGGCTGGACTTCGAAATGTCAGGCAATAAATACACTGCAAAAGGTGATTTCCTAGGACCCTCTGCAGGACTGAAGAGAAATTGAGAGTCCCTCATTAACAGGAGCTTACTTTTTCCACACTAATGTCCTATAAGAAGGTTTTCATTAGATAAGGAATTGCAACTGAAAGGGAGCTTTCATGCAAGTGGTCATGTTAGACAAAACTTTATTTTAGGTATTTAATAAAAATAAAGGAAATCAGATGAGATGTGAACTCCTCACATAAATACCTTTCCTGCTGGCTGTTTCTTCTCTTTCAACAATTTAGGGTAGAATTTCCAAAACCATCAGTACTGCCTAACGCTCAACTGTATAGCAATACACTAAACATCAGAATCTCAACCTTGGGAACTACAGTCCTTGAAAAGCTGCTTCATTACTTCACTTTTTCTAATCAGAAAACACTGTTAGGTGGCCTCAAATTTACTGCTTTCTCAAAGCACCTCTTCTCTGCACTGTAAGCAGTAAAGAATGTTTAAATTTGTTTTATGGAGCATTAGCAGAGAGAAACACTTAATAAGTAAATAGAAAACTAAGATCAAGCTCCTTTCCCATGCTGAGTCTGCCTGCCAGCTGCCTATACTGACATTTTAAAGGGAACAAACGTGAAGACCAAAGGGAGTTCAGTCCTTGAACAACTCTCATTTTGTGACTAAAAAAGCCAACTGCTCCAGGTTGCTAAATGTGCCAACTCAGGTGAGTGCCAAAGACATTGTGAGTGTATGACCCTCGTGTAATGCATAATGAGTGTAGTGTACTGCTTTTATCTCTGCTAACAATCCCGTGACCTTCCAGTGAGTAGAGGTAGCAGAACTTACTTCAAGGCAATGCCCAGCAATGCTCATGGACACAGTCATATAAAGAATGCTAAGAAGTCTCTCCTCTCAGTTATAATTCAGAAACGACATTTCTCTGCTGTCAGAGGGAAGAGAAGACCGTGTGCACTACTCCTTGATGAAATCTAGCACATGATCTTATTGCCCCTCATTACCACTCACCTCCCAACTTTTGTTTAGTGCAGACAGGGCAGGGACGAGCTCAAGAGCTGCTGGTCACTCACCCCTCACTTCATCCCAAGCCAGAAAGCAAATGCCACATTCTCAGTACACACTGGGAACTTTTGAAGTCCAGGAGTCATAATCCAAACAGACTTAATGGTCACAGCCCTGCCACTTGTTGCCTCACACACCAGTTATGAACATTATGATTCTAAATGGTTCAGAAAGTGTTCTTGCTACATAAACCGGTAGCTCTGTGGGCAACAGAACTACTGAAGCCTTGCCTTTGTGGATTTTTCCTTGTTTCAAAGCTGAACTCACCCTGCAGTTCTTCACTGAATAGAAATATTAATGTGATTTCTCTCTGCTTCCTACTGTTACAGGAGTTGTAGAGCTAATATTGTTGAGATCTCTTCCATTCCATCATGTCGGTTGCGACTGGTTCAAACTGAACTGAAACTATCCCAGAAAGTAAAAGTTAAGAGCAGACAGACAGGAGAACATAGAGTGACTGTAAAAACCTTGTTTCTGTAGGAAACAAAGCCATACAGAAGGGCTTTTTAATAACAATGTTTAACTGCAGAGAAAAACCTACCCAGTGTAGCATCCTTGTAAATGCCTGGCTAGTTCTGCTCATACTTTAGAATGACAGAATGGCAGGATTGGAAGAGACCTCTAGAGATCATCCAGCCCAACTTCCCTGCAGAAGCAGGTTCACCTAGATAAGGTCACACAGGAACGTGTCCAGGTGGGTCTTGAAGCCCTCCAAGGAAGGAGTCTCCACAACCTCCCTGGGCAGCCTGGGCCAGGGCTCCCTCACTCAAACACTCAAACAGTTTGTTCTTATATTTAAGTGGAACTTTTTGTGTTGCAGCTTCCTCCCATCACCCCTTGTCCTGTTGCTGGATACAGGAGAAAAAAGTGCTGCCCCAACCTGCTGACACCCACTCTTTAGATATTTTTAACTAAGACCTCCCTTCAGTTTCTCTTCTCCAGACTAAACAGCCCCAGGTCCTGCAGCCTTCCCTCATATTAAAGATGTTCCATTCCCGTGATCATCTTGGTGGCCCTGCACTGGCCTCTCTCCAGCAGTTCCCTGTCCCTCTTGAGCTGCTGGCCACACTCTTCTTGAGGCATCCCAGCCTGCCATTGGCTCTTGCCCACGAGGGCACGTTGCTGGCTCATGGTCAGCTTATTATCAATCAGCACTCCCAGGTCTCTCTCTGCAGAGCTGCTTGTCAGCAGTTTGACCCCCAGCCTGTGTTGGTGTAGGGGGTTGTTCCTTCCCAACTGCAGGACTCTGCACTTGCCCTTGTTGAATCTCATGAGGTTCCTCTCTGCCCAGCTCTCAGCCTACCCAGATTTCACTGAATGGCAGCACAGCCTCTGGGGAATCAGCCAGTGCTCCCAGTTTGGTGCCAGTAGGGAACATGCTGAGGGTCCTTCTGTCCCCTCATCCAGGTGGTCGACAAAGATGTTGGACAAGACTGGCCCTAGAACCCATCCCTGTGGAACTCCACTGGCCACAGTCCTCCAACTCGACTCTGTGCCATCGATCCTCGCCCTCTGGGCTCTGTCACTCCCCCCCACCTTTGTTCCAAACATGTAATAATTGTGAGACTGCATTAGAATTTCCACTTCTGAAATATTCAGTAAGATTTTAGTGTCATCATGCTAGGGCAAGGAATATTTTATCTTTGTAGTCAAAGCTTCATCAGCAGATGCACTTTTCAGTCTTGGTGAAGGATTTTAAACAAGAGAATTTGCTTGTATTTATCAATGAACAGGGATTCAATACAAGAAAACCAGTAAGAATATGAGATTACCAACATGTGTGTTGGGGAGGAGAGGAGTATGCTAATGCCAAGAACATTTTGTATAAAGAAAAAAGGGAGGTAACTGCTGGGATTTTTAGCAAAGCACCATCCCATGTAACATATAAATGAAAGAACCACCAGGCCCTCAAATATTGCATAAACTATGCAATGAAATGACTTTTTAGATGAAAACAGATGACTTAGCCCCCTGTGTACTTGCTGTAAAAGCACTCTCACCCAACTGCTCTTTTGAGGTCCCTTCCAGCCCTTGAGATTCTGTGATAAAGGGTTGAAAAGTTTAGCTGTGAGCTACAACATTCTTTCCAGAGCTGGAGAGGAGGAGGAAAAAGGGCATCTCAGTGGGACAGCACACTGAATGCATTTAGGTACAGCACATGTGCCTGCTACACCAAACAACCATCGGTCACTCATATTTTACTTCTTAGTACAGGACAGCAGCACTAAGAAAAAAGAAACAATTACAGGAAAAACAATGGGGTGAGAGGCAGCTCCTCTACAGATTGTTGCTGCCCTGAAGGACTGATAATTTTCACTTCTCTCTACAAGTTTCCATTCTTCTTCCTTCCCTTCACGTACCCTAAAGGCTTTTCACACAAATGAAGTCCTTTTCCAGCCCTGGGCAGGCTGCAGAGCTGCCTGTTCCTCCTCCCATACAAAGCCCTTGTATAGCTGAGGGAAGCAAGAGGCAAAGGAAAAAGTGACAGCAAGTTCTGCCAAAGCTTTTTTTTTCCCTTTCCCTTGAAGAATAAGAGAAGACTAAGGATGATCTTGGGTGAGAAAAGAATATATGAAAGAAATGGAGAAAATCAGGATGAGAGTGGTAACAGATTTATGGGCCTGTGGAGGAAAATGGTGGCTGAACTCCTGAACTGGGATAAATTCTTACAGTACCATGCACTGTAAGAGTTTATCAGCTTTCAACCAGCTGGGTAACAGCAGTATTTGGGAAAAGGGAAAAGGGAGCTGGGCTTCTTGGAAAGGGACACAGCTTTCAGGGAGTGATCTAGGTGAAGTGGGCTCATTTTGTCCTTACTACAATATTAAAACACCCTGTCTTTCCCAGCCACCCAAGTTATGAACTCCTGAAATGGATTTTGTGAATTCCATGAGCCTTTATATAACATACCAAGTCACGTATCTCAGTTATCCCAGTACATATTGAAGGCTTCATTCTCTCACCTTGTACCATGTGTAATCATTTATGCTTGTCTAAAGTAAGGCAAACATGTAATTAAAACACTGTGGTTGCTCCTTGTGCACATTCCCTGCTCTTGTGAGTGGGCATTAACCCTTTTCTTCCTTCCCACCAAGAATAAGCAATATTGTTTGGAAGTTGGACTGAAGTTACATAAGGGAAGGCATTGTTCAACTTTGGCAAGTTTCTACAGATCAGAAGGCAGAATTTTAACACTCATCCCTGAGATGAGAAACTAGAGATGGGCACAGTTAGAGATGCAAAAGCACACGGCTCACAGGCTCTTGCTGAGAAGCTCAGACAAATGTCTGGGCAAAGCATAAGCTCCACGGGAGATGCAAGACAGCACAAAGTACACAGAGCTCCTGAGTGGATTCATTACAGCCCCTTTCCAAAGAGAAGGTGTTAGACTGAGTGTTTGAAAACACACACTGATTGTGTTGGCAGAGTTCAAACTAGAAAGCATGAGCAATCTGAACTAGTGAAACTCGCAGGAGAAAAATTAACATATGGCAAGGCACAGACAAAGAAAGAGGGGGAAGCAAGCACCCCCAGCTAGGCACCCAGCTGCTAATTCAATGCTTAGGAAGAGGCCATCTCTTTGTTTTGAGAAAAAGCTCCCTGAAGAGGGAATAAAAACTTACATTTAGTGTTTCTGAAAAGGTGCAAGGAATTTCTAGAGCAGCATCATTGGCTGAGGCAAGTTTATGGGCTGCATGCTGCCTCAGGTGATGTGGAGAAGTACCTCAAGACACCTCCAAGTTGGAAGAAAATCTTGTATTACTTAGTCCTGGCAAGGGTAAAGTCCTTTAACTCTGGGAAAACTGGAAGCAAAGTAAAAGTAAACCAGCAAAGGTGCAGACCAGAGTAGAGTGCTTACAGTTTAACAATCCTCTCAGTCACAAAGTTCTTCCTAATGTCCAATCCAAACCTCCCCTGGCACAACCTGAGCCCATTTCCTTGTGTCTTGTCATTCATTACTGGGCAGAAGAGACTGACACTCACCTCACTACAACTTCCTTTCAGGTACCTGTAGAGAGTGCTCATGTCTCCCCTCAATCTTCTCCAGGCTGAACACCTCCAGCTTCCTCAGCCACTCCTCATCACACTTGTGCTTCACCAGCTTCGTTGCCTGTCTCTGGGCACACTTCAGCACCTCCATGTCCTTCATGTAGTGAGAGACTCAAAACTAAACACAGCACTTGAGGTGCTGCCTCACCATTGCCAAGTACAGGGGGACAATCACTTCCCTGGTCATGCTTGGTCACACTACTTGTGATATAAGCCAGGATGTCAATGGTTTAGGCAGCATCAGAAAACAAAGGTGGGACAAAGTCAAGGTTATTACCCGTGTTCTGCTGGTAGGCAAAGGGAGACTAAGTCATGTTCACAAGCAGGAATCATAGCCTAACTCAGAGCTGGGCCTGTCTCCTCAGATCCACACTGTACATCAGACTTGCCCAATCCTTATTCTTGAACACTTATTCATGTAGGGAGGAAGAAACAGAAACCCTGATCATTTTCCTGAAATTGGGACTCAGGGGAATCAACACCATACACCATTTTTTCTCCACCCTCCCCTTTGTGTCTTCTCTCCACAGAGGCCAAGCTCCACACACAAAGAAGCTGTATCCCCTCGCCTGGCTGGGCTCTGTGCTGACACATCCTGCTGAGTGTCAGCACTAGGTCCTGGATGACGTTCTCCTAAGGTCTGTGAACAGATCACTGCAGCACAGCCAGCTGCAATGTGCAGAAACCATGCTTAGCCAGTTGGACACTCAGCAGCTCAGAGGCAGCTACAGATTACAAAAACAAAGCCAAGAAGCGAGTAAGCAACTGCAAACAACGCAAGGAAGACTATATTGAAAAGTCATTTCAGTCTTAATCTTTTATGTTGTCATTGTAAATTGAACTCTCTCCAGCCTAACAATGGACTTTTTTTTTTCTTCTAGGATGATATTAACGAAAAGTGCTGCAAGCTTTTTCAGAATTATTGCTTCATTGAGAAATAATTGCTTTTCAAACAATTTAATACAGTGACTGTATTAAATAAGCACAGTTCAGCTTGGCTCCTTCACTTCAAGAGAAGTTGCAGGGCAGAAAAGTATCAAATTTTAATATGAGCCTTAAGATGCCTTAAGATTTCAGGGGGAACAAAAAGTATCTTTGACCATACATACTGCATACATGTGGCATACATACTGCATCACAGACACAGCTTTCAGTATTTAAAACTGGATGACTAATTTGTGTACTTTTACCCAAGAGGATCAGATTTGTCAGTAAAAACAATTAATGTCTAAGTATGTACATTGGGGGACAGAAAAGAATAAAGAGCTGAAGAGACTGTCAATGCTATAGATTCTGCATTGTTCTGTAGTCTTTCAATGATCTGACTGTAATTGATGAACACAGTGAGGGCAATGGGCTGCCAGGCCCCACTACCTATACAATAAAAGTGTGATTTCATCAAAAGGTTACATAAATGAAATATAGATGCCTAACTCCACCATGGCTTAGGCTAATGCACTGCTAGGCCATATTGGGTTTTCTACCTTGATGCTCCTGGTAGAATAAATAACAGAACAGATAAAACCATAAATCATGCAAAATACTCCCTAAAAAAGTTTGGAACTTTCCACTGTGTACTTGCAGAAGTTGGAGGTAAAGATCAGAAATGTCCTTGGCACTTTAATTAATTTTACCAACATCACTGTACTGAGCAGCCTTAAAACCTCTTGGAAAAAAAATGAGCTGACTTCTTGGAGTTGCATGCCAACCCCGTTTTCTTCAGTTCTACCAGCAGTAAGCAACTTTCTGAAGGATTACCAATCACTTTTCCAACTTCAATTACAACGAGAAAATATTTTATTCTCATAATATGGCATCCTCACTTATTTTCAGGTTCTCACTTTCTCCACAGTTACATGCAGCAGCAGCACTGCCCTCCAGCAGCATGAGTGTCTGAGACACAGTCATTGCTTTCCAACCAATTCTCCTCATGGAAGCCCAAGGCAGAGCCTTCAGTGGATTCACTGCTGACTCAGAGCTTGCCTGTATGGAACGGGATGAGCAACATTAAAATTTCATCACTTGACTCAACTTTCATCTGAAGAGATTTAGTCTTTCTATCAGTTTGTTACTAGGCATAAAATGGCACGAATCTGTGCCTGCCACTGGAGATATATTAATTCCTAGCCTTTGGAAAAGTGGCTCCTGAACTTCAGTGCAGACACTCTTAATCACCACTGGTGCAAACAGGGTAAGTACTGAGCTCTTCAAGGAGTGAAACGAGTGATTCCACTGATCCAAAGATGCCTGGCATTTCCCTCTCATCACTGTTATATTTGGCAGAGATAAAGCATGCATGGAATACACATCTTTCTCATGAATGCCCTTCAGGAATAAGGGCTACTAAAGACTAATGATCACGGTAGCAATCACATAGCAGAGCCACTCCCAAGGGCTAGTGTCTAACAGACAGTGTCTAACATAACAGAGCCCCATGCATGACAGCACAGCTACTTGGGCTTGTGTTGAAAAGGGAGAAGATACAGCCCTGAAATAGCACAGGGTGAAGAGTTCTCTCTCAAAATCCCATTTCCTATGCACAGTATGTATTTCAAAGCTCTAGGGAGAAGGGAGTTGGTTGTACTGTTGTATTGTTCATGCTGTGGTTAGGGTGCTGGGATCTGGTAAATAAAGAACATTTTTACAGTTCATTAAGTGGAGCTTTGGGAAACGTTCTCATATCCGTTTTCAAGGGGCTATGGAGAGCTTGCATTGTGTGGTGGCTCAGGGAAGCAGTCATTTCAAACTAAGGGTTTCTAGATATACTGGTCTGAGGAATACTGGTGTGTAGGCTTCTTATTTGACTGATATGGTGGTTGCTAACGTGTTATTGCTTTCACTTGCTGGATCTGACTGAAAGGCAATATCTTATATTGTTTAATGAAAGAGAATCATCAAACAGCCTGGGAGGATGGGACAAAATAACTGCAGCACTTGAGCTGACTCTGCAAAACCAGTGAATTGCTGTCATATTTTCTCTACATCATATGAAAACCATTTTCTGTGTGTGTAGCTGAAATTCCCACATGTGCTTCACAGGAAGCCTTGCAGGGCTTAAGGGACAGCAGTCTTTCCATTACTTCTTCATGCAAAACCACTATAAAACCACACACATGCCCTCTTCCTAACAAACACAGAGCACTTAGTATGGGCCATTACTCCAAAGCAAGCCAGGCCTGTAAGACTGCACTGCCCTAAGCATTTCTATTTTGCTTGCATATGTATGCTTGAAAGGAACCATGAGCTGCTCCGAGTCACCACGGGAAGAACAGGCACCTGGCAGTGTCAGAGTAAGGAGAATAAGAGAGAAGGTGAGAATGGCAGAAAAGCCATCACTTGGCACTTTCTCTTGCACAGAGGGATAGTATCTTTTAAGCAGCCAGTTGTGCAGAGAACAAGGTGCTGAGCAGTTGAGTTTATGGCACTGGAGTAATAGCTACTCTACCTCCTCAAGGACCAACTTAGGGCAGCTGGCCAGCTAGAGCACTCCGATTGACATTATTGAGCTCAGTGTCACGTTTCTCCTGATTTAGGACTTGATTCTGTACTGCAGCACTCAGCTCAGCCTTTATATGCTGAAGAAATGGATTGTAAATGGGTATAAAATTAGTCATGTAAACTAAAGAGGTCACAGCATCTCCTTTCTGGTGTATTTGTCTTTAATACCATTAACTCTACACCCTGAACATTGACATTGGAGAAATTCTAATGGCTGCCTGTTGGTCTAGAGATACTCCTAGAATTTATGGGCATCAGTAAATCACTGGCTTTCAATAGTAAAAAAAAAAAGATAATGTAACTACATTCAAATCAGAATAACATTTTGTTTAGAAGACAGACACAAAACTGGCTGAGCAAGCGAAGCCTGACCTGTAATATGAGCAATTCTCAAACCTGAATGGATTTCAGTTTCTTAGTAATGTGATGATAGGTGAAAACATTGATCCCATATTCAAAAAGGGGAAAGCCAGACTACCTTACCTTCTCTGCAAGTGGCTTGACATGGTGACAGAAGCAGGCTGAAACAGAGCTGAACTCACTTCTGACTAAGGGTTCACCTAAAGCCCTGTGTTCTAAACCAGTATTTCTTTATTTTTCAGGCTAGCAGTCCTTACTTGCAGTTAGCAATTTTCAGGAGCTTCCTTGCATTTACTTTGAAAGCACTTTGAAGCTAGGAAACAAATTAACAGCTAAAGTATTTGTGTGAGATTTAAGAGGCTGGTACAAGCACTTGATTGTGAAGAACGTGGTACGTCGTGGCTGAGGAGCACCCTCTGCATAAACCTACTAACATCTTCCTCAGATTGTAATTGTCCACTTGTCCAAACAGCAGTTAGGAACTGCTACCTTGGACCAGCCTTCCCATCTGCTAAACTATTAAAAGCCCCAATACAAAGTGTTCTCACAGAAACTTAGACTCCTACACAGTGACATATGGAAGCTCATTTTGATCACATTCAAGGACACTTGGACATTCAGGGAGCACTAATCTGACAAAACTTGAAATATGAAGTTTCCTTCTCTGTTTTCATTTGGCAGTCTCTGAACTAAAACAAAGAGCTAGACACACCATGAATTGAATTCATCAGCTGAGGGTGAACTTAGGAAAAACACAAACACACAAGAATAATATACCTCTTTGGATCTGATTAGACTCTTTCTCCTGACTCTGGTCAACTGGTCTCCACCTGACCTCACACCCATAACATCCGGAAGGTTATCACTCAAGGCACTCTAATGATCAAACTGTGAGAGTTCCTTATGAAAACTGCATTAACTGACACAAGTGCTAGAACACTGTAACTGAACTCCAACTACCCCTAAATATCTAAAGCCCAATCACACCCAGAACCATATTTTCACACTGCTTTAAACATCAAAGGAGTTTTTTGAAGGTGGAAACACAAAGGAGTAACTATTTCCATACTGTTGGTGCAAAGAACAGCCCTGTGCCTGCCTCTGTATACATCTGAGCTACTTCAGGTTCTGCCTCCAGTACTATGGAGGAAAACAGAAAAACGCCACCAATACCTCTCTGTGTGCAAGACTAACCTGGGACTTTCAAGTGTGGAATCCTGCATAAATCTGTTTGAAACCACATATAAAATTGAGAGTTACACAAGGAAGTAAACAGACATTCACTGAAAGTGGTAAGTCACTTCACAGAATCATTACGATTGGAAAAGACCTTTAAGATGGAGTCCAAGCCCTCAGCTCACACTGCCAAGCCCATCACTAACCCATACCCCTCACTTCTCTCACTTCTCACATTTTTAACATTTTTTGTTTCCTTTGAGACTTTTTTAATTTAATTTTTTAAACATTTTATACATGAAACTGAAACATTTTTTCCTTCATGAAACAGCAGTTAAACAAGAACTCTGCAGGAGTGCCAAAACGGTCAAGAGTTTGCAAGCATGTGAAGAAAATCTCCTAAGGAATGCACTGCATACAATGTCACACAACAATGCCTGAAAGGGGGACTTGAAAGCTAGCAAAGATGTCCATGTAATGTTGTAAGTATTTTATAATCCAATATTGGCATTGTGCTTGACAGAGAACAGCCAAACCAACAGGGTGTGCCTGGAATACATTTATTGGAAGGAAATTTGCTGACTGGCAGCAAACAGGATGAAGTTGACAGCCAAACATTTTCTGGGGCACATTCAAAGAAATTATTCAGGAAGAAGTCTGTCACTGCTGATTAGTTTCTCAAAATGATCCTGTTTCATTGGGTAGAACGAATTGGATTGATCTTTCCATTTGGTAAATGTCCCTTGGTGCTGTTTTTTCAGCATGGCATGCCATGCACATGTGTTACCCTCAGTCTTCACATAAGATGTTTTAATTGTTCAGTGATGCTCTTGATGCTCAGTTGCCACAACTCCAAGTCAGTAGGCATCAGAAAGTGACATAAATGCTCACTTGTCACTCCATCAGTGTCACACTCTGTTACCTACCTGCACGTGCCTTTGGGGACTTGGTTGCTAATCTTTCTAAGGCAATGAAGCTCTGACACATTCAGTTCACACTGTTGGCTCTCAAAACAGAGGAAAATGGTACTGAACAGACGTGAGAGAAATGAGAATGTGAAATCTATGCACAGACGTTTTATGCCATTTCTCCTCCCAGTGCACATCTTCGCTATTCTTTCTTCTTCACATGTATGTGAAAGTGGAAAAAGAAAGTTATAGCAATTAAAGGACGCTAAACTCTAAAAAGAGCAAAGAAAAAAATCCACAGAAACTCCAAAGAAAGAGAAACACTTGTTAAAGAATTTTAAAGGTAACTCGTATGCAAAACTGCAACAGCACTGCTGCTTCAGCAATAGTTCCACACAGATCTCCAGACTTGTGAGGGAAAAGAAGAAAAGGACACCAAGTGCCCACCAAAGCTGCTCTATCATTTCCTCTCCTAAACTGGACAGGGGAGAGAAAATATAATGAAAAGCTCATGGGTCAAGATAGGAGAGATCATTCACCAATCAAAACATTGTGGTCGAAACAGACTTAACTTGGGGAAAATTAATGACCAATCAAATCAGAGTAGGGCAATGAGAAATAAAAGCTAAATCTTACAACCCCTTCCTCTCACCTCTCCTTCCCAAGCTTAATTTTACTCATGAATTCTCTACCTCCTCCCCCATAGCAGCATAGCAGGATGAGGAATGGGGGTTGTGATCACTTCACACGTTGTCTCTGCTGCTCCTTCCACTCAGGGACAGGACTCCTCACACTTTGCCCCTGCTCCAGTGTGGGGTCCCTCCCACAGGAGACATTCTTCCATGAACTTCTCCAACGTGGGTCCTTCCTGTGGCCTCCAGCTCTTCACAAACTGCTCCAGCACGGGCCCCTTCCATGGGGTGCAGTCCTTCAGGAACAGGCTGCTCTGGACTGAGTCCCACTCCCAGTGAAGTCACAAGTCCTGCCAGCAAACCTGCTCCAGTGTGGGCTCCTCTCTATCCATGAATGCCAGGAATCAGCTCCAGCATGGGCCTCCCACAGGGTCACAATTTCCTTTGGGTATCCACCCACTCTGGGGTGACTGAGGTCCTCCCCAGGCTGCAGGTGGGTCTCTGCACCATCATGGACTTCCATGGCTGCAGAGACAGGGCCTCACCACAGGCTGCACGAGAATCACTGCCCTGGGCCTGAAGCCCCTGCTCTTCCTCTCCTTCACTGACCTTGGTGTCTGAGAGTTACTACTCACACATCCTCACTCCCCTTTCCCGGTTGCAGTTGCTCAGGGTTTTTCTCCTCCCTTCACCATCACTGACAGGCTCAGCCTCAGCCAGCAGTGTGTCTGTCTTGGAGCCAGCTTGGACATGGGGGAAGCTTCTAACATCTTCTCACAGAAGTCATCCCTGTGGCAAACCCTCCAAAACCCCGCAACACAAAGTCAATGCAAAGCCCCAGAGCGAAACAGAAGAGAGGTTTCAGTTTGGGGGTTTTTGTCATCCCTTACTTCACTGGAAAGTAATAAATCTTCTGAAGGAAAAGAGCACCTGCTGGTATCATTAAGAGACTTAAACATGGCAAGATAAAACTCCCTGAAGTCAAAGCAGCTATTTATGTCAAAGAAAACAATACAGTAATTTATATTTCTACTCCCAAGTTTTATGTTACTGCAGAAAATTTGGTTCTGTAACAATTAATCATAAATCCAAACACTGACAGGACACCAGTCTCATATTCCTTCGAGAGAGATGTGGAATGTGTATCAAGAAGCAAAAATAAGAGCTTGCTTGCCAACGTGTAGGGTGGAAACTCTGTTAAGGGGATTGCTGTATTTTCTACCACAACACAAATATGCAATTTCTGATTCAGCACTAAGCTGATGAACTGGATGGCCAAGCTTCAAAATCCACAGATCCCAGCTGACATGAGCTGCTCTTTTAGAATACTTAACAAACGCAACTCAGTAAGTGCTGGTCGTGGTATGTCTTTGATTGCACTCTTTGTTTTACAGGGAGTGTGGAGGGAGGTGAGTGGAGAAGACTTTACGTGAAGTAGGGAATCACAAAGCACTGGGGAGACAAGGAGACAGAAAAATACGTAGGACATGATTTTTTTTTTCACATGAAAGATGGGCAATTGTTGCCATTTAATTAGCGACCATCCTTAACCAGACAGAGCCATAAAATGCTGCTGCCTTCAGACATAAATTCTGAAACAATTCACACTGAGAACAGGGCAAATGAGAACAAACTTAGGAAATAATTCCACCATGCTAGTTTGTATCAGCTGCAGGAGTAACTTTGGCATGAAATACATTTAGGTGCTACCATCTCACAGTGCATATTTACCCAGGTGACTGCTTGCCAAGAAAGGGTATGACAACAGCCCTTTATTCTTATGGAAATAAAACACTTATTTAGTCAAAGAAGGAGATGTCCCATATGTTGGTAGCTATTTTTTTTAAGAAGTTTTCCAGGTAAAGAATTAAAGGTATTTGGGAGAAAAGTGGAAGGATTTCTCAGAGGTATTTAGCCCCTCCTTCCTTCTCAAATGGACCAGAGAGTGGCTGGTATGACACAGAATGCCACAGGAGCTCTCCTAGTACTTTCATCCTTCACTGGAAGGCAGAGAGGTATAAAGCACATGACAGTTAAAGAGTTTAAGTCAGCACTTGACACTTTCTGAAAAAACCACCCAGGAATTCACAGATTTATTCACTGAGGAAATTGCTTTCAGGTTTAGTGTTTTTTGGTTTCGTTTTTTTTTTTTTTTCTCTTATCAGAACTAGTATTTTCAGTTCCCTCTCAAAACAATCCTGCAATTGTGCACATCCTGCAGACAACACCCAACAAACCCCAATCTGCAACATTAAGCTGCAAGAACTGTAGTGGGAATAATGTAGGGAAAAGCAATTTCAACTTTTTAACTACCCTTACAAACATCTTCCACTAGGCAAATGGTTTCCTGTTTTAAGACAGCACATTCACCCAGTTCAGGTTTGAATACTCAACACTAAACAGGCATCTAGCATCAGTATGAAATACCACTGGCTGCCTCATCTCCATGGCTTTTGCATACCTAGTGACTCTGGTGGGATTGCTGAGCTGCTACAGAGGTAAGAAGTACAGGACTAACTCATCATCTTTTCCTTTCCAATGGGAGTTTTGCAGACAGTTATTCTTACAGGTTGTCACAAAACAAGCTATAATTTCTCTGTTTCTGTGAGGCAGGAATAAGAAATCCTTACTACCATGTCTGCAGGGAATGTGATTAAAAGAGACTGTGCTTACTTTAAGTAACTACTTAGTATACTAACTTTCAATTTGTTATTCCTCAATAATTTCTCACCTGAAAAGGAGATCATGCTTGAGCACATCACGTCAGGAATTTCAGTGTAATTCACTTCTACTTACAAAAACTCATCCTCAAAGAAAGTCTGGCCATGAGCAATTTAGAGATGCAGCCACTTCTCCCATTGCCATACCAGTGTCTCCTGGCTCACAATTACTCTGCTCAAATGATGAACAGTGATTCAACTGATCTTAAATGTGTATCTTTGCTCTCCTCAGTAACACAACAGATTGCTGGATGTAACTGATGATATAACTGATTGTTCAGTGTGCAGTAAAAGGTTTCCAAAAGGTATTGCTAGCACCCATTACATTCTGCTTATGCAGCACACATTCTCTTAGAGTGTTCAGCTACACAGCACACTTTCTAATCACCTGAAGCAAAACGGAAGGAAATTATATGACAGTAAGACAACAATATTTTACAGTATGAAATGTCAAAGTGGTGGTGTGGTTTTGAGTTTGGTTTGGGTTTTTTTTTTTCCATTTCTTCTCCTAAATTATCTGAAATTTTAGGTCATTTGGACCAGACAAAGAACTACAGTTACAACAGGCATTAATGAACTCAAAGGAGGAATCACAGAATCTTCAGGGTTGGAAGGGATTTCAAGATATCATCCAGTGCAACCCCCCTGCCAAAGCAGTACCACCTAGAGTAGGGCACACAGGAACTCACCCAGCTGGGTTTGGAATGTCCCCAGAAGAGACTCAACAACACATCTCTAGTCTCAATGTGTAACCATTGCAAACACCTACATTCTCAGTAAGACAGAAGTCAACACAACTGGAGATGCTGAAATTTCTGTTGAGGCTGGTAATTTGATCAAAGCAAGGACTTCTATTTGAAATTCTATTTTACCGTGTTCAGCAGAAAAGCTTCACACCACTAATCTTAATAAAAATGACCATTAAAAACATATAACATATGTGAAGGATCCTTCTACATCTCTGAGAGTTAAGCAGTGGTCCAGGCACATGCATAGATGGCTAAAGGCAAATCTAATGCTTCCAGGTGTACTGGAATGAACAGCATTCAGAATAGCTCTTAAAAATATGTGAATTTTGTTTACTTCTCATTCTTCTGTCAGGTTCACCACTTTCTACAGCTTTACACAGTGATAAGGAGCCCTTCTCGTTTGACTGGAATCCATCTTGTTGTACTACTGCTCTTATCCATAAAAGTTCAAGGGAAGAAAGGTTATAGGTCCAAAGAATTCTGGTACCTTGTTTTTTTACCAGTACCTTTTAACTGGACCACTCACAATCCATCACTATAACTGTCAGTGATGTTTCTGTTCTTCCTCATGTTGAGATCTTCACTGTTTTTAACTGCATTTGCACAAAACCCTGCATACAAGAAGCTAAGCTTTTAAATCACTGCTTTTTGCATCACAAGCAGTCATGAAAGCCAGAAGAGAGCAAGAAATACAATTTGCTTTTATTGCCTAGCAAAATAAGATACACATTTCAAGCACTGGCAATTACACATATTGTATCTGCAGAAAAAGATTACTTTAATTTGAAATGTGGTTTGAGCTTGGAAAGGTTTTGCAGCTTTATAACCCTTTCACAGATCTGCTTTGGATATTTCAAATAGAGCCTCTTTCATACTACTAGCTCAAAAGAGGCATCTTCTCTTAGACTGAAAATTATTACAAGAAAGTTTATTACCTAGCTTTACATGGTTAAAATGAAGTCCTCCAATTTAATGGGCTCAGTTGTCTAAATTGTGGACTATCTGTTAAATATCATCTGACTCTCTGCAACTGGGACAGACTTACCTATGCAGGTCTTGGCACGTGAATGAGCCTCATAATCTCTGTTGCTCTATCATAGGATTATACTGGAAAGGAAATGCACTTCACCATACACAAACAGCTCAGAGAACTCATTGCCACAGGATACCACTGAGGACAAAAGCTTAGGAAGGCTCAGACTAGGATTAACACATTGATGGAAGAGAGGAAATCTGCTGTCATAGTAATATACCTGAAAAACGCAACACAAATGGTTCAGGCACCCTGGTGATAGGCTTACCAGGAAGAATGTCCTACAGATAGCTCTCTATTACCATCCACAGGTGTACATGGCGTATGCTACAGCCTTAGGATCAGATTCACTTGATTAAACTGGATTTCACAATCCTGAATTTTTTAGCAGATGCACACCTAAACACATAAAAAACACTCTAAGTTGTACAAGAGCATCCACTGGCCTCGATGCTGTTAAAATATGCCATAAAATATGCCAAAAAGTCATTTTTTTATAAATGGAAAGTATGCTTTTTTATGGTTTTCTAACCTGAAATCACAATCTTTTCACCATAACATAAATACAATCCTTCCCCTACTTCAAGACAAATACAAATCAAGCACTTTCTGAAAAGCCAGAGAGATGTTGAACTGTGCAGCTGCTGTGGATGGGCTCACTGACAGGTTCAGTTCATTCAGGAGAGAACTAAATTGCAAAAAAAAAGGAAATAATTTAAGAAATTTGAGCCGTGGTTCAGGCCCATCTGGGAACAAAGGGCCACGATCAGTCGTAAGTACCAAGGGCCTCTGGAATCTGCTAAGGACAGAGAGGGCTGGCTTGTCATTTATGGTCCCGGTGTGTTTCCTTCCTCCCACCTTGAGCAGCGCAGGGCGCAAGGAACGGGGGTTTCACTCAGTCTTTCCCCCATGGCTCCTACCTCTTGTCTCGCCTCAGGGCACGTGGCCTCCTCACCCGTTGTCCCTGCTCCAGCACCGGGTCCCTCACAGGCCGGGCAGCCCTGCAGGGGCCGCTCTGATGGACCTTCATGTGTCTCTGCGGCCGCGGGCAGCCAGCACGGCCCGCGCCATGGCCGCCCCCTCACACAGTCTCTGTCCTCCCGGGTGCACTCACACGGAGCTGCTGGTGGGTTTCAGTCCTGCCACTGCCCTCCATGGGCTGCAGGGGCACAGCCTGTGTTCTCACCACAGGCTGAGGGAGGTGTTCAGTCTGGTGCTTCTCTTCCCTTCCTCCTCCTCTGTGGGGTCTGCGTGGGCACCTCCATCTTGTACCACTCTTACACCTCTTTTGCCTCAGCTTTCCCTGCTTAAGCAGTGATGGCAGAGATGCCAGATTGGCCCGGCCAGGGCAGAGGTGAGTCCCCCTCAGAACTGCTTACTGGGACCAGCACTGCAGCCCCCTCCCCCTGTTACCAAGCAGAAAGCGGCTGCACACAAACCCATGACAGGCATCCATGTAAGCAGAGGGAAAGGCATGTCACACATCTGCTTCTTGTCAGGATTCAAGCCAAAATACATGTGACAATTGTTTTGCTTTTTATTACCACGCATACCATAAAATTCTGAGCCTCTCCCTCCTATTATGGATATAGCAGCTTCCAATCTGTTCACGAAATGTGAACTGTGGGGTAAAATGCCTGGTTAACCAGCAGTTACTTATGAACTGTTAGTTAAACAGGAAGAGCCTTGTGGAAGGGTCACAGCAATGCATAAAGGCTGCTAAAGGGCTTCAACAGGGTGATTGATTCTGCAAATAATGAGCAGAAAGCATGCTTTAAACTTGAGCAATTTCTGTGCATGTTCTTTGGGAGCTCTGATGGAGAATGGCTTAAGACCTGTAGGTTTTAGGGTCAGGTGGGCAAAAGCAGCACTGGTGGGTGGTGATGCAGCTTGTTTTCTTTTGTATTACCAGGCTACCTTACTGCAAATTCCTGATTACCTCATTTCCTGAACTCATGAGGAATTCAAGGAAATGGAAAAGATGAGGTCAGTTCTTTCTGCCTGTTCTGGCTTCCTCAATGTCTCCCCAGTAACTCATTCTCTAAAGCTGTGCATCAGATATTCCACGTAAAAAATCTCAATCATAGAACTGTTTAAGTTGGAAAAGACCCTTAAGATCATGTCCAGCCATTAACCTAGCACTATCAAGTCCACCAAACCATGCCCTTAAGCACCACATCTACAGAAGTGTTTGCCACCACTTTTTATACAACAAGCAGGATAAACAGGAAAAGCAAATAAAACGTTTGAGGCATAAGGCAACATAGCATCTGCACAGAGATGGTGAGGAGACAACATGTGCTCTCCCATGTCCATGGGAGTTTCTCTTCTGTCCTGTCTGGTGCTATTACCTCTGGCAGCCTCTTGGCAAAGGTAAACTATAAGAATTCGAGGGGTTGTCAATAGAGTAGAGAGAGGCCTGCCCATGAAAGATGACATCCTGGCAGCTCATGGTCAGACAGGAGGGCAGAAAGCTTAGTGAAACTGAGCATTGTCCAGGGGCTGCTTCCACACAGAGCTGGGATCCAGCCTGGAATATGCCCTAAGCAGGTGGGGACAGATTCAGCTACTCTCTCCTTCTCAAGCTTCATGCTGCAGCTGGCCCAGTGACTGCTGACACATGTACATCATCTTGGAAAGAGCTATTCCAGGAATCGACATCATTATTGAGTTTGCCCTTCCCATTGAAGGGTTCATGAATTCCAAAAGAGCAGGGACTGTGCAGACCAACGTTGTCCATCAATACAGACAGTTCTTGTCAATAAAAGAAATATTAACAATCTGTAAGAATTTATAACTGAGTACTTGTAATAATATGCAAGGTTGCTTCACCAATACCCAGATAAGCTTTGACCATTCATTACAAAGCCCTCTACTGCAAACTTTTCTCTCACGCAGCATGGGCCCAACCTAGAACACAGCTGAGAGTCACTTGCAGAGAACAAGCTGTTCCACCAGAGGCTTAACAGCACTCTTAGAGAAACCTTGCGGGTATGGTAGGGTGTGAGGAAATGGGCCTTTTCTTAATTCCATTGCATTTATTCAGTTAAATCAGTCTAGTCAACTTCTCCACTGTTTTTATCATACACTTTAACAATACTAAAACTGATAAATCATTGAACAGTTGTTTTGGGTTTGGTGCTAAGGTCGTCTTATGGGCAGCCCGAGAAGCCAACAAATAGCACAAAAGCCCGTTTGTTAAGGCAGCATTATGCATCAGAAGAAGCCAGGAGTTCAGTCTCCAGTACAAGCTACTCACAACCTTCACACGCAGCTTAAATTCCACTGGAGGAGTTTGTGAGCAGAAGCTGTAGCCTTTGGGAAGAACCCACACCAGAGAGGTTTGTTAAGGATTGTATTTTTTGGGAGGGATTCTGTGTAGGGGAAGAATGTGAGGAGTCATCCTCCTCTGAGGAGACAGAAGCGGCAGAGACCATCTGTGAGGTGCAGAGACCACATTCCCCATTCCCTACATCTCTATGCCATTCAGTAGAGGAGGAAGCAGAACTATCAGGAGCAGTGAGTTGAACCCAGGAAGGAGAGGTGGGGGAAGGAGATCTTAAAGTGCTGGTTGTATTTTTCTCATCATCCTGCTCTGATTTTGCTTTTTGTTTGTTCTGTTTCTTGTAGGTAGTAGAACAAACTTTCCTTACTTTCCTCTCTTAAGCCAAGTAGTGGAGTTTGTTTTGTAGTTTGCAGTGAGCCCTTCCTGCCCTTGTCTTGATCCACAAGATCCTTGGGTATCTTTTTTCCTTCCATCTTGCTGGGGCCTCTGCCATCCTAAGGAGGGTGGGGGTGGATGGGGGGCACCCAGCGAGAGACTGTCGTGATGCTTCATTGCTGGCTGGGCAAAAGAACAACAACTGCATGGATTTGTAGTGCTCACACATAATATGTAACCAACAAGCCCTTCCATGAAGATCTGGGGGCCAGCACCGCGGCTGTCTGCTGTGAGCACTGCCCTTCAACTCTGATCTCATTACCTGAATGCATGCTGAGCCTGTCTCACCCCAGGCTACTACTTCTCCTCTCCAACTGCGTCCTCCCAACTTCTTCCCTTACTGCCTTCCATAAGTTGAGTCAGATCTTGATACCAACTAAATTTATGGTCAAGGACGACAAAGTAGAACCTTTACCCTCTTTCAAGTGCATTTCTTCATGTAGACCCACACTGTCAGATGACTGCTACTGCTACAGTGAATTTGCACTTTACAGACACTGCATTATATGATGATAAATGGCACAAACTGCAAAAAGTACTAGGTCCTGACCAATTCATCTGTGATTAATCATTTCTCACATCACAAGTCTAACTACAGAACTTTTAAGAGAAAAGTAAACAGTAAACGACTTCTCTAAATGTGGTCTATCCCCACCAAAATGAGAGAGACTGCTTTAGGTCACCTCTGACTATAGGGAAAAGACTGGGTAAGCATTAGTACAGTCTCTCTGTCACATTTTTTGGAAAACAAATATCCCATATCCCTGAATGTTGTACAAAATGAGAGCTTGATACGAATAGACTGATTTTCTGGCTTTCCAAACATGACCCAGAATACATCATCTACCTCAGAAGAGCCCACACAATCGGGCTTTAAAGTTCTGATGTTTTCAAAGAAAGGAAGGCTGCCTCAAGTTGCTATTGAAAAACACTACTCTTGATTTCAATCTTTGTTGCACCTGACCTCTGCCCAGGCTGGGCTAATGAGGTCACGTTCCCAAACAAATAAATCAACATAGCTCTTCTGAAGCCAGCAGTGCAACATTGATTTACACCAATTCTGGGTTTGGGGGAAGGAAAATAAACACTTTGGGCTTGGAGAGCTAAGAAAGTCTTACTGGTGAAATACAGAAAACAGCTATAACAGTATGCTACAAAGATTCCTATCATGTTTCATTTGCAGTGAAAGATTCATGCACTGCTTTCCAGTTCACAAAAAATATCATCATTTCAGACTCTGATGGAAAGTATTTAAACCAGGTGACAGTATTCAATAAGCAGATAGGTGGACAAAGTGTTGTTCTGAAACCTTTCAGAGAATTAGTGAATGCTGAATAGCCTAAACCAAAAATTTGCTTTGGTATTTCTTGTTCTTCAAGCCTTTGTTTCTCTCCTTCATGTTTCACAGATGAAACACATTTCCAGCATAAAGATCAGCAGAACAGAATGAATTACAGCCTAACATTTATGACTTCTTAAAACACATCCAATAAAGCTTGAAGAGTTCGTTCTTTGGAACATTTTCTTCTGAAAGCTATGGTTTGACACTTTAAAGAATCATTTATTTCTCTGTTTTCCCCTCTCATAGGAGCTGAACTAAAACTTGAAAATTAAAAAGAAACCCCAAAACTTCAACAGACAAGGTAATGCTTTCAGTTTGTCTGAACGTGTGACCTATTTCTGAGACTGAGAAAAATATTCCACTAGTTATTGGCTACCATAAAACAATGCTTTAAAGTGAGTATTGCTGTTACTGCTGGCTGGGGAGATGGCTATTTCACCTGCTCAGAACCATTGCCCTCAACCCCTTTTCTTACAAACTGACTTCAAAGGATGTGCAGCATCTAACTATGCCCTTTTGCAGAAGCAATAAAAACATCATCAACTGTACTCAACAGATGCCACAAGTTCAGTTCTGTAGAGTAAATTCAGGGACCCCTTATGGCCAGATCAGGATTTGTGCAGAATTGTGGATGCATATATGAAAATCTAGAACAGAAAAGTTTAGTGTGAAACATGGTTAGGTCATTTTTTGGTACACTGTACCCTTGCCTATCCAGAGCACTGACCTGCAGGCATGGCTGCTGTTTGTGGAGCAGAGCTGATTCCACACAGGTGAAGAGAAGCAGACATGGCCTTCTCCTCTTCACTAGCAGTATTCTGTTGTCCTTTTATTAATCTCATACAAAAGTATAAAGTATGTTTCTCTTTTATCTCTGGAACTTACAACATTATCAATAGAAAACGCTGGGATTTTTCATTCAAGTAACTGAAAACAGTTTTTAGTTTGGGATTTAATATTAGCACACATTTTGCAACCCAAGATTGCAGCAACCTGCTTGGGCACAACAGCCCACACGTAAACCAGGCTGTAATGAAAAACTGCTCTTAACAAAGCTGGTCAAGTAACTAACTTCTGATAACTTAATAAATTAAACTGATCATAGAATCACAGAATGGCAGGGTTGGAAGGCACCTTTACAGATCATCAAGTCCAATCCCCCTGCAGAAGCAGGTTCACCTAGATCAGGTGATTCCTTTGATTCCTCTGCTCAGGGAAGATCTGTGAAAACATCACCATCCTCTTCAATGTACTGACTCTTTGAAAACAGCATACCATGAAATATGCAAAACTCTAGAGATTAAACATAAATGGTACTTTTCTACAAGTATTGCTCTTCAGGTCTTGTAGGTCACTCATGAATGAGCCTTCTAATGTGAGGGAACGTCTCCATTCCCTTAGTGAACGGTCTTAACTAGAGGCTCTAAATTGTGATTTATAAGCACATCAGATTTCAGGAAAGAAAAGGCAAACCACGTTAAAAAAATCACAAAGAAGCAACTGCACAAGCTAAACGTTTCCAGCAGTACTTTTCTAACTTCTCTTTCCCCTTACTTTTCTTTTTCTAGCATAAGCTAGCTGCAAAATGGAAATTAATGGCAGAATTTACTGAAAGCCTGTGTGGTTCTGGTGCAAAGGGCCTAAGATGTTGCTAACAACAAGAACAACATTAAACAGCATTGACAATACATGTTGAAAGCATGTCTCCTCCAACCAGATGACAACACTTTTATACTGACTGGAAGCAGTGCAGTGGATTATGATGAAAAAAGGTGAACTTCTCAGAAGAGAAGGGAAAAAGGAAACAAAGAAAATACAACCATGGTGTGGGGAGGTGTTTGAAGAAATGAGACATCTTTAAAAAGAGTTTCCTTTCCTAAATACACAAAATATTTGTAAATGGTTCTGAGACATGGTCTGACTGTATGGCATGCTACAAAGATGCCAGAATAAACTGCCAGACAGGTGTCATGTTATGAAAATCCTGATGCAACTGCTGAAATAATTCAGCTTAAGCCAATTTATATTCGTTTGCTTAAAATGACAGTAACCTAAAATGGGCCTTACTCACCTGGAAGGCAGGGAGGTAATCTGTGGAATGCTAATAATGATCCAGCTTTTAAAGAAAAATGTCCAGTACAGCTAGGAAAATGCCTGAGGTCTTGTTCTTAGGGTTGTTTTGGGGTATTTTTTAAATAACTAATTTATATTTCTAAGAGAATCACGAGCAAGTACAAGCAAAAAAAGAAATGGTGGGTTTTTTCCCCCTTCCTAATGTCTTACAGTCCTCAAGACACTCTGTATTCAAACATCTCCTTTCACATCCAGTAAAAGAGGACAAAAGTGAAGAATGAGATATATAAATAGCAGGCAATTTGTCAGTTAGTTGTTAGCCAGAATAGAAGACCCCTCTTACGCTCTAGGAGCAGTCATATGGCAGGGTAGCATGAAGCCAGCAAAAAAGCTGAGGTAGGCTGGTCCCTTATTGAGTAGACATTTTTGGCAGCCAGTGCAACCTAGTGAAGAGCTGAATCATGCACTTGAACTGCCTGTCTCTGCTGACAGCCAACAGAGACTGGGGCCAATAGCCTCCTAAATTACTTGCCTCAATTAAGTAGCTAAAATTAGGACAGGGAATTGGGGCTACATCCAGGATGGCAGAACACTGCTAGTGATCAGGAAACCTGATCTTGCATGGCACAAAATGATGGCAGCAATGACTTCCTGGCTGCTGAAATACTCCATGCAGAGGAAGTCTGAAACATCTTCACAAAACGGAAAAACATGAAGCACTGGACAAACCCACTTGAGAGTTTATGTCCAGTTCCCCAGTTAGCAGAAAACCAACTATGTCTGAAGGAGGAGACGGTCACAGGAACAAGTATTATCATCTCCAATGGTCCAACTCCTGCTTTGATGGTTGTGTACAGGCAGTAACAATGTCATCAATACCCATCCATACGGCAGGAACTACCAATGCTTCTTGGCCTTTACATAACCTGGTGAGTGCAGAATTGAGGCCTGATGCTCAAAAAGATGCACGCTGACAGCAAAGGGATTTCTCCTCTGGAGCACAAGCATTGGGACATGCAGAATAAGCCCTCCAAACTGAAAACATGTGTTTGAGTGAGAACAAGAACAGCAAGATGACAGTGGTTAAGGAGGGAAAATGATGCATTAGGAGGTGAGTTGCTAAAGAAGAACTTCTGCTTTTCTGAGTGTAAGGCTCAGCCATGGGATGGTGCAACTGGGATGGATGGATGGATGGATGGATGGATGGATGGAGGGATGGATGGATGGATGGGGCTGTCAGAGGATTTGCTGGCTGGAAGCCCTGAGGAGTGGAGGCCATGTCGGCCCTCTGTTTGCTTGCTGAGCAAAGGGAGCTTGTGCCATGTTCCTCCCCACAGCAAGGAGCTCACGAGCAGTACGAAGGCCGCGTTACTCGGCTTACCAGCTCTTCTGCACCCTGAATGAGCCTCAGGAATCCCACTTCAGGAGGATAATTAGGTGGCAGTTTCCCCATGCACCAATTTGAACACATGCTCTTTGCATTGGCATAGCCCACAGAAATTTCCACTAGCATCAAAAACTACTCTCTGTCAGTCTTTCCCATTCAATCTTACTTCACTCCTAGAGTACAAGTACAGTGATTTCCCTTCTGAATCTGGCATATCATTAGTGCCTAATATCATGCATTAAAGATTTTTGATAAAATATGATCTGGCCTGAAGCACACTTTTATTAAAAGGCTTAACTCTTCTATATTCAAAAGCATTAATAAAACACCAGGTTATAATTAAAGTAAAATATCCAATTTAAAAAATATCCTTAACACCATCACAGAGTTTTTTGTTGGGTTTTGGTTTGTTTTGGGTTTTTTGGGCTTCTTTGAACAACTGAAGTTGGGCAAAAGCTTGAGATTTTCCACCACTGCATTCTTATAGTGCTAGGAAACATCTTCCATTATCAGACATACCTTGCCAGAGCTAAACTTTTTAACTGGAAACATGAAAAAGCTTCTATTTGTGAACTCATCACTTGAACTGTCGAGCACTGGGGTTTTTTTTGAAGGACAATTAAAACAACTATCTGCTCTTAGAAATCTAGACTTCTGGTGTGTTGGGAAGGTGGGAGCTCTCATTCATTTTTAGCCCTTTCCAGATAAGGTATCCACTAAAATGCTACTATCAGCCCAAATCTAATGCAAATAATCACACAACAAGATGTGTAGCTCATTGTGACAATTCCTATCAGGATTCCTTTTGTGGTACAGAAATTACCATGTCTTTTTTTTCAACCCCTCAAATCATCTTTTCAATTTTATGTAAAAACTAGTGTTGTTCAATGATCCAAGTCTTGTTTCAGTGCACTACTGCCTGAACCAAGGGAAAAGTGTTAGTATGGTTTAAAAGCATATGGAGGACCAGGAACATCTACATTTTACTTCCAAGACCAGCCACTTGATTGGCCTTAATAACATGTTGCACTTAATTAGAATTGAATCAAGGCTATTTGGTTATATTTCAAAGTGCCTCTGTAAGGCAAACTACCTCATATTTTACTAGGAAACTGATAATCTCAGAAGTTACTCACCAAAGGCTACACAACCATTATTGCCAAAACTAGGGTGAGCATCAGCCATTCCCATCAGCAAAATTCTCAGCACTCTTTGAGAGCCCAAGTTCTTTATAAAAAAGGGATGAAATACAATTACTTATCTCTAAGGGCTCCTCTGGTCCATAGGCAGCATTTGTCCATGGCTCTGGACAAGTGAGCCCTGTCAAAGGGTCAGCTGCAGAGCATGAAGACAGCAAACAAAACACCAGCCTTTGTGGGTATGGATGTAGCTACTCCAGCAGAACTTTCTGCATTCAGAAGCATTCAATATCGGGGAAAATACTTTATGGAAGAAAAAAACTCAGATTCTTTTCTAAAACCAGTGCATTTTCTGTACACAACCAGAGACGCAAAAGCCTGCAAAGTCGTTCCCAAACCTGCTTTCCCAGGCCTGGCTCTCATTTCTAGCAAGTCACCTCTCCACCGCCATCTACTGGCCAATACTGCCAGATTAAATCTTTTTGCAAATTCGATGCCATTTATTTTATGTTGCTTAGTCTTTTAGACTAAAACCATATGTTACCTCTGAATGTGTGTCTGACTACCACAGGAAGAACAAACGAAACACCTTTTTCTTTTGCTGAAAGATTCCCACAGGTACAAACTCATCCTCGGGGTTTGCTGAGAGAATCTTCCACTTTTATTACTCTGTGGGCTTCTTGGTAGTCACAACTCCGATTTAATCATCTTCCAGACAGTTGCAGATGTAATATCTTTTTTGCCTTGCCTACAGTGTACAGTATCATACTGAAATAACAGGAAAACCTCTATTTCTTTTCTGCCAGCTGCACTAAGGAAGAACAACATACTGACAGAGATAACAAGCCAAAATATGAGCACAGCATGTGTGCATTTCTAAACACTTTTGCAGGTTGTTTTTTTACCTAATGAATGCAATGAAATACACATCCAATTATTTCTTGCTAGCAATTTCTTACATTTTGTAACTAATGGATTTCTAAACTGTATGCTTAGAAGTGTAGAGCACCCCCAAATTAAAAACAAAAGGTCTTTTTGTGTTAACGTTTTTACAAACTGATAGAAGAGAAGGGCACACTTGTGTTACAGTGTGTTGAGTACTTGGAGCATTCTGAGAAGTTTTTTTTTAATGCTGTCTCCCTCCATACAGTCAGCACTTGCAGGGCAGCAAAGCTCTTAAAGACCTCTCAGCCAGACATCAGCTGAAAACCCAAACACCCCATCCTTTGCTAAACCTATTTTGCTGCGCAACAATTCATAGACTCATAGAATGGTGGGGTTGGAAGGGACCTTTAGAGATGATCCAGCCCAACTCCCCTGCAGAAGCAGGTTCACCTAGATAAGGTCACACAGGAACGTGTCCAGGTGGGTCTTGAAGCCCTCCAAGGAAGGAGTCTCCACAACCTCCCTGGGCAGCCTGGGCCAGGGCTCCCTCACTCAAACACTGAAAGAGTTTTTTTCTTATGTTTAAATGGAACTGTTTGTGTTGCAGCTTCATCCCATCACCCCTTGTCCTGCTGCTAGGTACAGCAGAAAAATGGAACGTCCCAACCTCCTGACACCCACCATTTAGATATTTGTATCTATTAACGAGGTCCCTCCCTCAGTCTCCTCTTCTCCAGACTAAACAGCCCCAGTTCCTGCAGTCTTTCTTCGTAAGGAAGATGCTCCAGTCCCCTGATCATCTTGGTATCCCTGCACTGGCCTCTCTCCAGAAGTTTCCACTCCTTCTTGAGGTGAGGAGCCCAAAACAGGACTCCAGTTGAGTGCTGCCAATATAATTACCTATTTTCTTATTTGTTGACACAAAAGGAATTTTAATACACAGTGTGAAGTATTACAAAGTGGCATAAATGTCTTCAGAACAATCATGGCCTAGAGTGAGGAATAGATACTAAGGATATTTTATTCAATTTCACTCTTAAGCTCACACAAAGTCTCTAATCTATAGAGAGGAAAAAAAAAAAGGAAACATTTAAAAGAATGTAAGTTCTGTCACTAGTTCCTAAAACTACTACTCCATTTACTACAGTTCTACAGCATTAACAGAAAACTAAACATTTTCATACAGATAAAAGATTTTATGAACCTCACAAGGATGCAATATCATAACAGAAAGGCATCTGAAGACATTTCTATTTCTTATTACTTCAAAACTACAGGTATCAACCAGAGCAGTCAACAAAGCAGCTGAATGACACTGTTTGGAGGAGAGGATTGCTAGATAATGCTCCACCATAAGTTTTATTGCCAGTCCTAATAGCAGTAATGCATCACTTCTGCAATGAGCAGCTGCTGTCAAGAGATCAGGGCAGCATTTATAAAGCACAGTGTAAATGTGTAGTGAGGAAAAAAAATACCTACAGGCAAAGTTTTGGAGGGAGGAGACACGTGTGGGAATGAAGTGATTTGACTGAGGTGACAGGTCAGTGCAGAGTCAGGAACACAAGAGATCTATTCAGTCCCAAATGGCCTACCAGCAAAAGGACAAAACCATGAAGACCATTTTCTTTGGAAAACATACTATGAATCATCCTAGACTGGATTACTCTGAATCTGACTCCTTTATTTCTTCAAGTACATCTAAATTTGCAACCACAGACAGCAGAACCAGTCATCCCAACATTTTCCTTCTCCTGTTTGCTCATCTGCTGTGGAGAAACTGCATTAGTTTTACATTTTGCTTCCAATGATAATTCTTCACTGCCACTCTCTGGAACGCTCATCTGTGTCTGGTTTAGGTCAGGAGACTTTGCTAGATACAAGCACTGGAAGCTCTGTGCCTCTGTAGCTGATGAATACTGGAAGTTTATCTATGAAGGCATTAAACTCCTGCATGAAACATCCATCAGGGCCATTATGCTTTGAGTGATGTCAAAAGTTTATGGCTTGTGATCCATCCAGCCCCAGCACACAGGCACAACACTGAGAGCATTATCTGCTTTTTTTTTTTTGCTCACAATTTATCCTTATAGAAACACATGGCTTTTCTTTTTGAAAGTTTATTGCTATTCCATGATTTTTACTAGGATCTCTGTCAGTGAAAAGAACAAGCATCACACTTTGGAGCAATGTCAAATAACCATCAGGCAGATACTTCAACACGTTCACTCCGTTCAGCTTCAGAGCTTTGAATATTGTGAACCAATCCTACAAGTGACACTCAAAAGATGGCACAGAACAAAAACAACCAACCTAACAACAAGTTACTGTGAAGTGCCTCGAATTCATCACCCACCTGTTGGGTGGGTCATGAGAAAAGATTTATGTCCAAATAGCCATAGCTTCTAGGGAGTGAGATGGAGAAAGACTATCCCTCTCTGCTGGGAAATCTGATCTCTACCAGAACAGATTCCAGTACTGAATGCAGTTCTGGTAAATTGTGATGCTCAATTACTTCTGCATTTGTCATGTTCCTACAAGTTTTGTGTTTGGGGTGTTTTAATTTAAATCTTTTCATTTGATACAAGCAGCACAGTATAAATATAACTGGCAGAATGTGTCATCCTCTGTTTTCTTTTCCATTCAGTAACACAAGCCATGAACAGCACTTTCCAGATGGATGAAATTGGGTTTTAACGACCAAGGAAGGTGGGAATTTTTATTTTTTTTTAATGGGATCACAGTTTCCTCAATTAAATTTTAAGAGAATTCAGCTTTGGAAACACTGAGTGCTGTATTTTATAGTTCTCTGTGGGGTGGGGATGTGTGCCTACTCCCAAAGTACAGAGAGTTAACAAAGCACGTCACTTCACATCCAGTGATATCTGAAGTCAGTTGTTCCCATCTGTTTAAATGCCTGTGTGTAAATATGCTGAGGTTTGCAATACACTTCATAGAGTCATGGAATGGTGGGGGTTGGAAGAGGCCTTTAGAGAGTATCTAGTCCAACCTCCCTGCAGAAGCAGATCCCACCTAGATCAGGTCACACAGGAATGTGTCCAGGTGGGTCTTGAAGCCCTCCAAGGAAGGAGCCTCCACACCCTCCCTGGGCAGCCTGGGCCAGGGCTCCCTCACCTCAACAATAAAGTAGTTTTTCCTCGTGTTTAAGTGGGACTTCTCATGTTCCAGCTTTTGTCCATCACCCTCAGTCCTGTCACTTGACACTACAGAAAAACAGTGCTGCCTCATGCTCTTGACATCCACCTTTTAAATACTTGTGTTAACGAGATCCCTCCTCAGTCTTCTCATCTCTGACCTGAACAGCCTCAGTTCACACAGTGTTTCCTCATAAGGAAGATGCTCCAGTCCCCTGATCATCTTGGTGTCCCTGCACTGGCCTCTCTCCAGCAGTTCCCTCTCCCTCTTGATGTGAGGAGCCCAGAACTGGACACAGGACTCCTGATGAGGCCTCACCAGGGCAAAGTATAGGGGGAGCAGAACCTCCCTGACCTGCTGCCCACATTCTTCTCGATGCATCTCATGATGTCCTAAATACCTACACACTGGAGGACATACAATTAGCCATCATCACTCAGGAAATCGATCTGAGAATCATTACAGTTTGAGAACATCAGCTCAGCATTCAGCCATTGCCAGGAAGGGCAAACACAATGTTTGATTGTTGATTTCTTCCATTACCACTACAGAGCCATAGTAAGCCTGTGTCTCAAAGACTCCATGTAATTCCAGTTAGCCCATCCCAAGAAAGGATACTGCTAGGGTATGGAGAAGTATCAAAAGGGCAACAAATATGCTAAAGACATGGGCTAGCTGGAGTGTCAAGACAGACTAAATATATTAAGTTTCTTTAATGTGGGAACTAGATAGTTATGGGTGGTACAATTAAAGTCATGAACAACCTTGTAAAAGGAGGAGGAAATTTGTTTCTTATACAGTGTTGGGTTTATTGTGGAGGATCAGGGCATTAAACTATTGGAGAGCAGAGTTGAAACAGGAATATACTTTATTACATCGCATATAATGGCACCGCTTCTGCTTCATAGAGACCAAAAGAGTAATTCCTAACACACAAGCTTACTGAAGACCACCCCAAAGACTCAGAAAACAACTGGGCCACAGATTGCTGAAAGCTTGGACTGTATAGTTGGGAAATAATCCTCTCAAACTAGTTACAGTCAGGAATACTGTTGTACTTGCAGCATGTAAGCAGATAGCACTTGCGTTGCACTCTTGCTCAGGCTGATAGTACCTGGTCTCCTCACAGGGAACTGCAGGCTCTTGGTAACCAAAGGGGAAAGCATCCCGAAGACACCTAATACGAATAACAGCACTTACACTTGGTCACAGAAACATCTTTTGCGTTGTAGCTACATCAGTGCATGTTCTCGTAAGAGCATTCTTTAAATTGAAGTTTCCAGGTTTCTGGGTTTCTCTTCCAGGCCAGCTATGCCTGGATATGTATGTCTGCATCATGGTTTTCCTTCTTACAGGGCTTTTAAGCTTCAACAGCAATTCCAGCGGCTAAACCAAAGTAAGATATGTATTTTCAGTGGTATTTCTTCTCTTCTACAAGCTCATAAACTGCTCCCTGATTACAGGCGCCAGGGTACACATGGTCAGTCAAACACTCTGACAGTTCTCACCCAGAGCAGAGTCCACCTGCCAATGGAACAAAGCTGCAGCCTGCTCCCGTGCAGTAGTGCTACCAAATACACACCCTCTTCCAACAAACACAGCTAGTCATTGCATATAACACTTGTTATATGTGTTATCATGCCAAAGACATAAGTATTTGTCTCCGTGTTTGCTAATAACACTGACTTTTGCTTCCTACAACTATGACCATGAATCAACTGATATTTAACAGATCTGCATCCATACCCTGTGTATGCACTTATTTCATCAACCAACACAAGTCCCTGGATTCTAACTTTAAAAACATTAGAGAAAAAAACACAAGCAAACAGAGCATCACTCTATTGCACTTAAAGCAACTCTTTCATTTGCATAATGAATTCACTCATTAAGGTGATATACCTTAAAACCCAAGATAGTAACTCTATAAATAGATTAGAAGGCTGACTTCCAATATCCTTTCACAATTACAAGTTCACCTGATGTCACTGAAACAGTCAACTAAAGTGCAGACTCTGTTATATCTGAAATATATGATGCAGTGTCCATACCAATTTTCCATACAAATCTTAATGATCACTGAAATCTAATCTAACCTTAAAAGAGCCTAAAGCTTTCAGATATGATGCTGTAGTGCAATTCATCTTCTGAGGAGAGTAGATCAATTAGAAGGCATCAATTCTAATTGGTGGCAAATACTGTTTATTATCTTAAGGCCCTTTGTTGCATAGCCATGAGATCTACACAGACAGAAATGTCTAATGGGGGAAAGGCAGATATGTAAAAAAGCTTTACTGGACAGTGAGTCTTCCTGTCCCCTTGACTAAACTTATCAGATCTTGGCACACACACAGGGAGTCCCCAGGGAAAGGACCAGCAGAAAGGCATTCTGTCAGATCTGACAAATTACATATATGTAGACCATTCATGCCTCCATTCTCTCTCCTTCACGTTAAGCAAAGGTCCTGGCCACTGGGCAACAGTGTGCTCAGTTGTTGAGAAACTGAGAACATCCACAGGTATCAATGACAGAAAAGAGTCTGGTTCTCCACCCAGCTCAGCAGATACAAGGTGCATTAAGCTACAAAACCATACAGGGAAATTACAACATGATAAAACACTGTTTCCCTTCTAAGTTCATCATTCTTCTTGCTTATTTTCTCCCCTGATGGAAACCCTACAAATAATCTACTTGATTTTTCCTGCAGGAGACAGAACAGCTCTTTCCTTCTGAGGAAAATCTTCAATGAAGACATTGAAATCCCTTTTCAATTCAATTTCCTTTATCTGTTTGGATTTCCATTTACACAACAATGCCTCATTCACTGTGAAAAAACAAGGCAAGTTGGGTGTGTTTTCTTCCAGGGGAACTAATGTTGAGCAATGTGAAACCATGGTAACTGTCAGCTTCCACAAGCCTGTGCTATAAAGGAAAATGAATTGGTGCAACCATCTCTGAAACATTTCTGTGGGTTATCACCATAGTAAATCTAACAAAAACACACTTCAGCCTATAACTAGATTTTCATTTTAATGAGGGAAGCCATTGATCATTTTAAGCAGCTATTTGTGATCTACAGTCAGCAGTCCCTGTAGGAAGTAAATCTTTGCTAAGGGGAAAGGCTGGGAAATGTATCTTTTTCAATGGTTTCTCTTCTATCAGGGAAAGGCTTGGCAGCAAAGGGGGAGATTTAGCGGCCCTTGCTGGGACAGGAAACGTTCCATGGGAGCAACAATAGCTTTCTGGCAAGGCTAGAACCTACAGCATTGTTAAGCTTTATTGTCCTTTGAACAAGGGGAAAATCAAAAACCATGGGGGCCAATTAACTACCTGGATTGGCTGAAGTAATAATAAACAGTGGATAAAGCCAAGCTGAGTAGAGTTGGTGCTAAAAGTCTTCCTGTGGCAATTTCTTGGTTATTAGCCCTCCTGTAAGGCTCTATGGCAATGACTAGAGAGATCTTGTTGTGTTTTGCCTTACATTCCTCCTCCCTCCTTAGTATTTAGACCTTTCCCGCACATGAAACCAAGGGAGTGGATCACAGCAGGACTTCAGTTCCACCAGAGTACCTCAGAAATCTCTGCTCTCCTACATTCAGCATCATGAAGCAGGTGGTCTCTTCCCTATATCAATATTCCTTCTAAGACACAAGATGGAAATTGAACTCCTAAGCCATTCTCTGATGGACTGACGTCTAACTCTAAGACAAAATTTACCACGTTTCAGTTCACACTCACTTTTATGGCTTTGCCAACAATCTTTTCCATTTCAGTAACTTTTCCCTCTGTGGCAAGGTATTTATAGGGAGTTATCACAGCTCCTCTGTGCCTTCATTCTTTTAAGCTAACTAAGCCATATTGTTTCTGCTTCCTTCCATAAGGCAGGCTCTCCCATTCTGTCCCCATCTCTCAGCCTGAATTCTACCAGAGCTGAACTGGTGGCTTTCTCAGGCATTGTTTTTGCTCTGCATTCGTGTCTTATAAATGCCTCTCTGTACTATCTTCTCTTGCATCCCCTGCAGAGAAAAACACCACTAAGTTTATCTACACATTCCCAAGCTTCATTAAAGACAACTGGAGCTCTAATGGAAAATGCCTTCCTACCAGCTTTCCCACAATTTCAACTTTCCTGAGCATTATCTGCTGCTGTGTCACACGAGTATGCTCTGTCATTTCTACTCTATTACATCCATCTTCACATAGCATCAGCTGTGCACAGTCCTCCCTGTTTTCCCATTAATTATAGCATTTATGTAACTACTGCAGTCAACAGGCTTAGGATCACATTGACATGTGCTTATGCATATGCTTATATCTATCACCAATGGCTAATAAATTAAGACTAAATTTCCCCTACACATGGACATGAATAGAGTGTTGGAGTCCTATTGTTAAGACAAGTCTCAATGTGCCAGCCCCGATGGCCATAAACTTTAATCCAAAAGATGATTATTCTAATCCATCTAAGAAGCTGGTCACTGTCTCCACCTCTTGTGTTAAAGTCCTAATACAAATGCAGAAAGACAATTCATCTGGAGCTCCAGTCCCAACCTGCACACTCCCAGACCCAGATTTTGAAAAAGTACAATTGTAACATCATATGATTCTATGATAAGTTGCAAGAAATACAAAGGAAGAGTTGCTGTGGTTTTGAACAGATTTAACCTTCCCTAACAAAGCTCACAATGGGAGCAAATACAACTCCAGACAACCACTGTCAACCAACAGCCATTGACAAGAGCATTGGTGATTTTTGCAGTTAACTACAGCAAAGAAAAAAGCTTTTCTAGCAGTTTTATTTTGTCCTTTTTTTCTCCTGAATCACTTGATTTTTCCAATGTATTCTGCTTTTTATTATTTAATTGATTAAAAGTGTGACTTCTAAAAATGCTTTGAGATTTTGGACATTAGTGGCAGGCAACAAACTGTTTAACAGGTCTCATCATTTCTTTTGATAGCCACTTCACCAAAACCACCTTGTAGTTTATTGCCTTAATTCTGGTGTACTCAGGGACGAGAAATAAAAGGTATTCACCAGACTGAGACTTTTGACAGGATTACAATAATGCTTATGAACACAGGCAGGCAATTTGGAAACTACCATTGTGGGATTGAAGTAAAAATAGAGTCCTGCAAAGTTTTAGAAGTCTGACTCAAAGGTTTACGAAGAATGAGTTGCAAGGGAAGAAAAAGTTTTATTTTCAACTGGGGAATACCAAAACAAGTGAAAATAGAAATGTAGTGCCTAACTTCTGAACCTCTTAATGTCTGGTTATTAAAATGAAGCATTCTAGGCCATTAGTTTGTAGTTAAACCACAGAAAGTTTGAATCCTTGATAGACAAGAAAATAAAACACCATCTATCAAAACAAACAGCTACTATGGAACAGCAATCATGTACTAAAACCAACAGCATTTTCTGCTGGGATGAGATGGTGCAGTTTCACTGATGCAGAGGCAGTCCAAGCCCGTAACGAACAGTTGCTCCCAAAAAAGCTGGAGCTCAAGAACATTACAGAGAGCTTTTCACAAAACTTGTGTCACTGACATCAGATCAAACTTGTGTGGGAAACTTACTGCTGCTTAGCAGATCTTACTGTAATGAATTTACTGCAAACAAATTCCAAGGAAGTATTTGGACAAACTGAAGATTCATAAAGTGTGCCACAAGGGGGTTTTGATGCTTACATGGAACTACTCTACTCTTCAGGGCTTCTTAACCATATCTGGTTTTGTCCACACAACTGTCATCCTGAGTATAGAAATATTTTCCCAGTGATTAATACATTTAAGACTCAGAAATGTCCAGGGGACACACACAAATGAACTCTCATACACAACTGCGTATCAAACATGCAGCATACATCTCCACACACAATCTGACCAGTGCACTGAAGCATGAGGAATTTATTGGGCATAAATTAACAGAGTACATGTACACTAGGTCCAGTATATCCTGGACTAAATACAGAGTGACTATCTGTCTCACAACATAATTACACCACGGGTATTTCTGCTTACAGACCATTACAGCCAACAAAACTATCTGTAGCACCTTGGTGACCTTTTTCCCTGGGGTTCCCAGCAGAGATGCATTTGCTTATTTCATTCATTGATTCAAGTTTCTCAGCATTGGTAGTATGTCCCATGACACATGATAGGGCTGTTTGTTTATCAAAGGTGTGGATATAAACAGTATTAAAATGAAAAAGATCAAAGGCTGCCAGAGAGTCCATTATGCCAAATGTTTTTGGGTATGTTTTTCAAACCCTAACATAATTTACTAGTTAATTTCAGAGAAGAGGAAAGATGCCATTTACTTTAGCATATGATTGTTTCATTTCTTGGTCCTAGCAGGGTGATTGGCATGAACACCAAGCTATTTAAATCAAGAACACTTTAAATCAAAAAGGCTGATTTACAGTAACTGTTGAGATGCAATGGTCTATCACCTAAAAGGGGCCTGCAGGTTCATATCATACAGCCAATGCATGGATATGTTGTTTTGTTGATAAATTAAGATGTGTTTTAATATGGTCACTAAAGGAGTCTTAAAAACTCTGTAATCCTCTAAATGGTTCATCTTTATGATTTAAATGCAGCCTTTTCAATAACAGCAGAATAACATAGTGAAATGACATAACAGTAATTGCAAAAGCTGATGAAAAGACACTTCACATGACAGTTACAATCACTTAGAACTTCCTCTACAACTAAAACCTGTGTTAAGTGCATGAGTTTAAGACAACAGTTGTTCCCAAGTGCATCTACACATTGATCAGCAATTCAAATGGCAAATTTTTATCAGCCACTTCAGTTATACACAACATTGCGTAAACTGTTATTTCCTAAGGTATTACACATCCCTCAGGCAATCTTAAAAAGCAAACTTGACACGAGTTGATCTTTAAGTGCCCCAATAACCCACTAGCTCTACAAGCTTCTCAATAAGATCTTTAAGAGATTGCACTTCCACAACCACTTTTTCTGGCAACATGTCACTTTAAAGAGCCATTGTTCATCCTTTTCTGAATTCTTTCCACCCATTCTGTCATCACAACTGCTTGTAGGGCCATGGTGTGTATTAGGGTGTGCTTTGGCATCAATCACCTGATGCAACACCCAATTGCAGCCAGAAAACATGGTCCCTCTCCCTCCTGCATGCACTCTTAGTGCTTCCCTTGCTCCCCTAATTTTCCACCTAATCTAAACCAACTCATTATGCAAACACAGAACAATAACAAATCGGAATGAAGGTGGAAGACAGTAAGAGCCTTTGGGCAGGTGAAGAGAGTGATATTACCTTTCTTTTGCTGGCAGATAACCATTAGATTAACAAACTGTCAAACTGCACCCTCAGAGCAAAAGACAGATTTGGATTAGCATGTTGTTTTAGTCTGGAGTCAGGTAGAACTATAGCCTTAGCACACAGGATTGTGCACTCTCCTGAGCTGTAACCTAAATTTCCATCAACAACTAAGTCAAAGCTCAAGTCATGGATACAATGATCTGAATGACAGTGTCTGATCTTGTGTGTGTTTAGAAGGTAACTTGCAGAGAGTCATGCCCTTCAGTTTCAACAGCAGGGTATTATCCACATTGCACAGTAAAAGTTCTGTTTCCATTGTTAAAAGCTAACAAGGAAATTTCACAGTTCCACTCCATCTTAATCAGTTACCTCAATTACTTGAAGTCCTTTATCCTGTGTGAATGTACTGCTAGAATCATCTAGCATTATTGACACAGATACTGTTATTTGGAGCAACTGAAGTGTCAGTGATATTAATTCTGTCACATAGAAAAGCTGTAAAACTGATTATTAATACAATGTGAGCAAGTTGATTAATTAAAGAGTGTGGATTTACACAGAGAGTCTTCTGTAAGTACTTTGAAACCACTCACACACAAATTAACATTACAGAAACCAAACAGGATTTCATTTTTAAGATGGATCAACTCCTATTACCTAATGCAAGCCCTTATATAGAGAACTCTATTGACTCTGTAAATAATTAAATCAGCCTGGGAGGATGCAACTCAAACATCTTCATATTAGAAAGGAATTTCATTACATTCCAAGTCTGCTTGCAATCACCAGCTCTTCCTAGGCAATAAGATGGTTTAGGCCCTTTGCCAGATCTCAATGTGTGGCCATTCCATAAAATTGACCAAATCAATGCACTTGGAATTCTCAAGATAGTTCATTTTCCAAAGAACTTGCCTGATTCAGATGTAAGTATTTAATTCAATCTACATCTCAAAAACACACATGACATTAGTTTCTATTTTTCTTAGTTTTTAGATCTATTCAACTTGATTCAATTCACATTTTACTTGGTGGTATTTTGTTCAGTGCTGATTCCACAAGTTATGAAAGGCTATAAAACGCTTATGTCGCTGCTTCAAGTAACATCTAGCAACATGTGTTCTCTAACAGTTACTACCTGACTTTATCAGTGGTCACCTAAGCATTGTTTATCACCGTCACCTCGCAATTGCAGAACACAAGTTTTCTGAGGGATCTCAATTTCTGTCACGGAGATTCAAAGCTCTGGGTATTTGATAACTTATTTGAACATTACTGTTATGATGGACAACTTGCAAAGCAGGCTTTTCACTCAAATGCTATGCTGCTGTTTGTGCTCTCCATAAGCCTTAAGAAACAAGTGTAATGGCTAGTAAACAAGAAATATCAATGTTGCCTAAGACACACACTTGCCTGTTTATGCACTCAAGTGCTTGTAAAATCAGAACTCTCCAAGGCTGGGTCCTGGTCAGCTCTAACAGCTGCTCCACTTGTTTTTCAGCACTTGAGCAACTGCAGTTTTCTTCACATCAGCCCTGGTGGGCTGGTGGCCACGTAACTAACACCACAGTCAACAATCAGCCGAGGGAGAGAAACAGGATGGCAACAGGGAATGCTGGAAGGAAGGAAGGAAGGTAACTTAGAGAGTCGTTGGTCTGGGAAAGTTTTCACATTGTTTTGTGGATCAACAAACAACTGGGAATAAAAATTTCTTGAGTTAAAAAAATGACAACAATTTCCTAAGCTCTCTTGTGGCAGGGAGAGCATTTCTCACTCAGGAGCTCTGCACCTAGAATATGTCAAAGTTCCAGTCTTTCAGAGGAAGTGCCTCTGCATCTAACAAGAAAATTCAGGTACAAATGAACACATCTTGTCTCACCTTGCTTTCTAACCTTTTCTTTTTCAACAATGTTATTACCTTCTTAATATTTTTACCTTTTTTCTGTGTTAGATTTCTTTCCATGACCTGTGCAGCTCATCACATGAGAAGCAATACTCCCATTTCAGGCACACATGCAGGAAGTTGATGGACATGGCTTGTAACATGGCTATTAAGGGTCTCCACAGCAAGTAACACAATCCATGGGGGCTGAGAGAAGCTCAGTGTCATCTCTAAAGTTTGGGTCAGAGCCATAGAAAAAATCCACAGGGCAATTCTCAATCCAGCCTGTTTACAGCCCACTCCATCGCATCATACATTCTGATGAAAATATCATGGCTAAATACGGTTTAAAATAAAGATAAAAAATACTGAATGTCATCTTTCTGCTGCCTTACCTGATGAACAATCCAGTGCTAAGATAAGGCAACACACCAAGGCTCAGCAGACAGAAGTCTTTATGCCAGTTCTGCTGCAGACATTCAGCATGACTTTGGACACATTAGCTATAACACTGTATCTTGGTCACTTGTTTCTGGGAAATTGCTTCATCTTGGCTTCTCCATGGAGAACATAAATGTTTTAGGGGTGCAACTGTCCCTTGTTCTTCATACATTGAACAACTAGGATAGCTGATCTTGCTTTAGGCAGAAGGAGCTATTACCATAGGAGCACAGTACCAGATTCATTGAACAAGTTGGCTTTTATTAACTACCTTCCACTGAGTTCAAACCATATGGAAGAACCTAAATCTTCTACACCAACATCCGCTGTTCCCCATCTTACTGGGTCTAAAAGCAATAGTGAAGGTATGGAAATTAACACAAAACAACCCCTATTCCAGAATACAGAGATGTTACCTCACACAATACTTGTAAGTTTATCCTACTACCCCAATAACCCAGATTTTAGTTCATAAAGTTTACTTTTCAATCACAGAGGAGTTACTTTCCCTTAAAATCTTTGCTGTGAACTAAGCCTTTAAGACAATGATGCCAGATTTGTTGAAGACACTGAATGCATAGCCCTTCACCTGGCATTTTAGAGGCCACTATTGTATTTTGAAATCTGTTGGACAGGCATTCTACACACAACTCATTGCTGATAAAAGAATAACAAAGGAACTCAAGACAATCTACATTATCAAATGACATTTCAAGAATTAAAATGGAAGGAATTAAAACACAGCTATAGCCTGATGCAGTTTGCAACCTGGTTTTTCAATGGCAAAAACCTGCTTAGTGAATGTAAAAAAATTATCACTTTATCTTCAGGAAGAAAAATATGAGACAGTCTCACCCTACAGAATCAGTCAGAAAGGATTTTTCCAGTGGTTTTGATTCCATTAGTTCCACACAGTTTAAATTAGTGCAGCAGGAAGCTTTAAAAGCTTGCTTCCATCAAGATAATTCTGCATTTTTCTGTATCCAACTCCAGGGCTAGCAATGAAGACACAGCACTGGCCAGTGGGTACAAAGCAGTGACACCCACTGTGCCAACAGCACAGGCTTCACACTTCAAACCAGGCAGAACATTCTTCCCATAAACCCTTCCTCTCAGCAAGGCTCTTTGCTGGATCCTCAGCTGGAAGAGGTTCAGGAGGAGCTGGGGTTGCTCCCAACAGAAACACGGTGGTTTCTCAGAGGAATGCAGAGCTTTCCCTTGACATGCACCCTACCCTGTTACTGGCAAATGCCTTCACAGCACGATGGGAAGCAGACCTCTTCCCTGAAGCAATCAGAGATGCTCAGCAGTCACACAAAACAGAAATTACATCTTCAGCTTAAAAAGAATAGTCTCTGCAAAGACCTTCATTAACAGAGGAATTAATTCCTCCAGATAACAGACAGCATTGCTGCAGCATCGACTGTTTCCAGAAGGCTGTGCTTTTGCAATTACTGCACTAGAAAGAGAACATCCCTAAGCGTATGGGCATTTCTTCCCCTATAAAAAGTCTGGTTTGCTCTAACTCTGTCCCTGTGACACCAGTGACAGCAATAACACAGTTCACACCTTCGCAGAGTCCTGGCAGCCCTCATACGCTTTGCAGTAGGAACAGGATACAGCTTCTTAACTCCAGAACATCAGCAACAGGAGATTACTGACAGGTCATAGCACCTTTACTTCAAACGGTATCATAACCTCCTCCATGTTCCCTAGCACCTGACTTCTTGGCTGCAAACTCTGAACTCAGGCTTTTGAGAGCAAAGCAATGCTCTGACACGCACTTCATGTTTTCCGCTGATGCGGAGTCAGATCCAGCTCTTCGCTGAACATCTGAACCACCCTCTCAAAGATGCCATAAAGATACTACTCCATGTAACAAACTCCTGGAAGGGTTTCTGGAATGGAGTTCTTGCCACATAAACCATGGAGATGTTCCAACAGGCTGCTAGGTAGCACTATACCAGAACCCAGCAAAAGATTTACTGTTGTCTGTGATCTTCAGCACCTCTTAATTTCCCACATGAATCTCTGAATTATAACCTTCTCTTTATTCACTTTTCCCTGTAGTTGAATTCTTGCTTACAAGAGTATGGTTTGTAAAGCCCACTCAAACACTGTGGGTAACCTGTCTGCCACCACACATAAAATCTCTCAACCGTTTCTCTTTGCAGCCCAGCTGCACATAAACTCGCCCAGACAACCCGAGTTTACCTTTAATGAGATCAGCCAAGGTATCTGAGAACACTCTGCCAGGGAAACAGATATTCCAGAGTACGTGCTGTACATAACCTAACTTTTCTAAAATGATCTGCACTGTGGGCAATGCCAGACACAAGTATCCCACTGCTCATTTGTAGCACGTGCCCAGGTTGTGTAGCCACATAAGCCTTCCCAGCTAGCAGCCTTCCTCCTGGGACACGGCTACAGGAATCAATGAATTGTTATGGATCAAATCTGTGGCTGGTTTAAAAGTGGCACAATTCTGTTAAAATTACAACACTTTCTGGTATGTCTTACAGTGCTGTATTCCAGGCATTGAAAACACAGCAAACGAAACATGACTGGAGCAGCAGTAACTCCAGTGGTTCCTTCCTTTCACTTTTCCCTTTGTTACAGGCTTTGGTGGCATCACTTCCTCTCCCTCACCCTAGTAAGGGCTTGAGGGGATAAGAAAAAACGTGAGAGAAACCATGGCAATGTGCTACATCACACTAACTGTGCTTGACTGTCCTGCCTCTGCAGAAATGGAAGATATAAGCACCGTTGGTTTTGGTTTGGCTCCAGGTGTTTTTGCAGCAGTGTATCGTTTATTATCTTGCTTTATCTAAGGCATTTTCCAATTAGCTAATGAAGACTCCACTATCACAAATCAACTGCTACAAGGTCTGATGGTTTTCTTTAGCAAAATTGAATTTCCTGATGCATTTCCAAAATGCCACTACATCCCCTGAAATTCTTTAGTATCTCAGGGACGACATCTGAAATGCATTTCCTTGGAATAAGGCTGCTGATTCTCAAAACTCAAGTCCTTCCTCATCTTCCTTCTAAATTTCTGCAGTTCACCATGCTAAATTCTAATTTCAGATGGAAGGCCTGCAAAGGTTAGAGGTCAACACTGAAGGTGGACTTGCATCTTTCAAACTGACTTACAAACCCCATTGTTTACCCCAGGTAGCTTAAGTACAGTACAAGTAACTCGAAAGGATGCTCATAGCTGGACAAGTATATCCATATTTTTCTTTAACTTACTCTATGTGGAAATAATTACTCATATTTGTAATAAACATAATATTTGCCTTTTTTTAATATTGTTCCCACAATATATTGTTCAGATCATAACCCAAATCCTTCAGTGGAAATAAACTTCCAAATTCTGGGTATGAACAGAAATAATAACTATTTCTGGATAAACATTGTATATAAATACTTGTGTACATAAATAACTACATTGAAATGATACTTAACACTTGCCAAAACGTGTCTATTCATCAGGTCTTCCTGTAGGCAAATCTGACAGAATACTAAGGTAGGCAGCAAACACACTTAAGACAACCATGTTTCATTAGAAGGTCATCATTTTTTTTGCATAGAACTAGGCAGGAATATTGGTTTTATTCTGACAAAAATATCCATATTTTTAAAGTTCACCTGTTGTGTGTAGAGAAAATGCAAACACCTCCTCACAGGAGAGTAATACTCCACTCCACATACTCACTTCTGAGAGCTGAGATTTATACCAAAGCTATACATAGCAGCTGAGTACCACAGCCACAGAGCTGCACAACAGCCTCATTTCTCCTTTTACTGGCACACGATGTGTTTTATAGTTTCTAGTCAGAACAGGTTCAACAGGACAGAGTGACAAATCCCTCCAGATCGAACAGGTTCCTTGGGAATCTAGGTGATTCTAGGCATTCACCACAGCAGGGGGATTTGCTTTTCTTTAACAGTATACTGTGCACAGAAACACAGGACAAAAGGCAAGTTTGCATTAAAAAAGACCACAAACCAACCAAACAACAGAAAAAAACCCAAAGTCTTTAAGCATATAGACCTACAGGTTAAATTACAAAGATCAGTGCAGATGACATCCAGCCAAACTGTCTTGTGGCAGCTGTCATGTATAAACATCATTGACTTCTGTCCCTTTTCTCGTCTCGTGTTCAGTATGGCTCATAGTGAAGATTTGCCTTGACAGTTTCAAACTTTGCAGTGAGGACTGAAGAGATTTACAGTCTATATTACTAACAGAAAGTCTCAGCAGGAAACATGATTTCTGCTCAAAACTGTAAGAGAATTCTTAGCAACTTGCTGACCAGAGGAACACATCTTTCCTCAACAATGGAAACTCCATGTGCCTTTGCAAAAGCAAACAGCAATTTTCAGAAGAATCTTCACACAATGCAGGAGCAAATAATTCTTTCCTCATTTGATCAGGATTCTACTACTTAATAGAAAATCCTCAAACAAATGCACTAAATCACCACAAGAAGCTTTAATGCAATGCTGCAGAGTTAACACAGGCATGCATGCAAGCATTCTTCCCTCCAGTGGCTGGCTTGCACAATGGAAAGGGAAAGGAGGGAAGGCTTGCTAGTGAAATTAATGATGTATGCTTCTAAAATGATATAAAGAAAAAGGAGAAAGACTGTATATGCACACAGAGTGTAAAACAATGCATGTTTTGGGTATACAGCTTTGAAGTAGCCTATGCTTCAGAGTGATGCACACTCACACAGCGAACACTGAAGTCACAAAGCTGCTCTGATTGCAGGGTTGTGAAAGTTTCTTAAGGAACAATCCTTTATGTTTTTCAAGTGCTGTGTGGAATTCAAAGGATAATCAGCTCTCACTGCACAGTACAGTGGCTGTGGCTTGACAGCTCTTCTCCAGCAGAGGAAGTACCATACTTGCAAGTAACTACGAGACACAGGGTATTTTATGACTGCTTTTCAGCTATGTACCCTGGTTCTTTAACAAAGTTGGGGCTGAAAACCTGTGCCTGATGTCTTCTGCAAAATTAGAAATAGCCCTTGACTGGAGAAGTAAACACAGCTTCCCAATCTGGAGAAAAATAACTACTGTGGTAATCAATGGTAAACTAAAAGTAATCTCAACATTGGGAAGTCTGATGACGTGTAACAGCTTTCAAGACAACTGGCTCTTCCTGTTGTCCATGTGTTCAAAAAGTCTTTACATAACTGAAACTTGTTGGCACCATTTTGTAAGTAGGAAGCAGTTCTCCTCATTCCATTTTTCTCTGCATTCTGTGTTTCAGAGTGAGATTGTCATCAAAAAAATACAGCTGAGGAGTTTTCTGCTGTTTAATGGCATTATAACACATCTGTTCACTGTTAGACAGTCACTTCTCCTCTCTCACGTGATTAGAGATGTAACAGCTCATAATTTTTATAGAGTTAGAACTAGAAGCAGAAGAGAAGCCTAACCACAGGATCCTCCATGGCATTAATCTCCAATCACCAGAGAAGACATTCCTTTCTACATATACATATATATATATATATTCCCATAACCCCCAGGAGATGTTTCAGTGACGTCTTTTCTGGCACTAAATATGTAATTTCTTCAATTAGTATCATCTCATTATGTTTGCCTCTGATCTTGTAGCAGAAAAATACACAGGCCTTGTTATATGGCACTTTAATAACTTCTGCAGATGGAACACAGATTGCTGGTTGAATTTGTGTGCTTCCTTTTGGTAACAAATCACTTGATGTGAGTTACATACATACAAAACTTCCACTGCCTATCAATTCTAGCTCTGTTTGCTACTACTGCTGAAATGCAATGCAACAGCTTCACTTGCAAAAATTCATTTGGGTCATAATTTCTGCTCATGACTGAAAGCTGCTAAACATCTTTTGAAGAAACACTCTCTAAAACTGACTTGCAATTGAATTTATTCCTGTTAGAAACATTAAGGACAAAAAGTATTATAGATCCTATCCTATTTCTTTCCATACACTTCTGTATCTTCTTAAATAGCTTTTGCTTTGTAAGCATCTTTTAAAAACTAGTCCAGTCCTCTGTGGTGGCACTATTTATATGATATGTATTTCATCTAAGTACTACAGGTTAGTGACTGGAAATAAGATCAGTTCTAATCTTATTCTGTGCATAATGCTCTCTGTTTAAAACATAATTGCTTCTTCCCATCAGCAGTGAAGTCTCTCACCTTGTAAAAGCAGAAAATAACACAGGTTCCTCTCCATGTATCTGATAACTATTTAACAGCCTGCTAAGCACTGGCACTTGTTTGCTATCAGCACTGCCTTTGAGTGTTTCAGGTTTGCAAACACTCTATAGCCAGAAAGAGAGGACAAGAAACAACAGATAAAATTGGCAATTAGAAGGGTTCTGACTGGGGAAAAGGGAAAACTTTTGCACTATGGGGACAGTTGAGAAGTAGTACAAGTTGCCCAACAGGCTTACACGAAGTCTCTATCACTGGTGGTTTTCAAGACAGTACTGGATAAAGCCCTGAGAAACCTCATCTGATCTGATGTGATCTCACAGCAGCCCCTGTGCTCTGAGCAGGCGGTTGGGCCAGAGACATGCTGAGCTCCCTTCCAAGCTGAAGGTAGCTACAGTTTTAAGACTATATAGTTTTAATTCATGAGGCTTTACTGTCATTTGCAAAGTACCCCCAAAAACACCAGGGAAGAGTAGAATCAGTGCATTAAATATGCTGGCTTTTCCATCCTTCCTTATGACTGATCCCAGAGTTCCAGTTCTAGAAACTTCCTTCTTAGCAATCAAGCATTAATTCATCCAGAGCATTCCACAGAAGTGAGGCTTTTGCCTCTGTGCTTTTCCTGCAGTGCTGCTGCTGCTGACAGTTTTTGCTGCCTGAACGTGTGAGCCCTGGAAGAGGGTACCTCAGCAAATATTACTCCTGTCAGCTCAGCAGGTTTTTTTTTTCTGTTCCTTTCCAGGCTTTTCTGTTTCTTTTCTGTTTTCTTTCCAGCTTCTCTTAACCAAGGACTACCCCTCCCCATTACCTCACCTCTTCTTACACACAGCTGACCTCCATATACTCCCCTAACCTACATTACAATTGATTTTCCTACAAATCCTTTCCTTCCTTCATACTCTGTGGCCTGGCACTGGTATTGCATGGCCTCTCGAGTCAGTTTTGATCCATTCATCTGCCTCTGATCAAACTCATATTGATATATCTTGTAGAGCAGATCAAGTATGTTATGTTTATAATAGAAAAGTTAAGAGTTTCTATATGAAACTCTTCTGTCTTTACTCCTGCAAAATGTCTAATTTTGAGTGACCAAAAATGAAGGCTTTATTTTCCGATGTGAAAAAAGTGAACCGGTAAAACAAGGCCCAGTGCTGTCCTTTGTTGCTATTTAACTGTTTTGCTTTCTCAAGTAGAGAAGAGATCATTTCAGGTAGCAGAACACAATACTCCCAAACTCCTCAAGCAGCCCAGAGAAGTGAATATTCTCCTCCAAACTTGCAAAAAGCTGGATTTGTGCTTCCTCACATTAAAAGGCAAGTTTTACCAACAGCAAACTATCATATTCTGTCTTAAATACATCACAGACCTGTGCACACAAACTCTAAGAATACTAGGGAGCACTGGGAGTTACTGGGGGAAAACTGGAAAAAACTCTTTCACTGTGAGGGTGAGGGAGCAGGGGAACAGGCTGCCCAGGGAGGGTGTGGAGGCTCCTTCCTTGGAGCTCTTCAAGACCCACCTGGACACGTTCCTGTGTGACCTGATCTAGGTGAACCTGCTTCTGCAGGGGGGCTGGATTGGATCATCTCTAAAGGTCCCTTCCAACCCTGCCATTCTATGATTCTATGATTACAAGAACATGGGGCAAATTCAAACCTGTGTCATCAAGTTTGAGTTCCCCAGGATGCTTTATTCACATAGACAGCAGACCTGAACTTGGTCTTCATTCGAATGAAGGCTTTGAGCTGTCTTCCTCTGTCTTTTCCATACTCAGCTGTTCCAAGCACTCACCATAACCTGCCCTGGGAGCAGAAGTCTGGATTTCAGAGGTCACCAGCACTAAGTAAAAGGTTTCAACTGTAACTGCACAAATATCACCCTTGTCCTTGTCCCAGTATAACTTGCTTGCCAAACTGGGGTGCCCTGGCCACACGAGGAGTTTACATGCAATAAAGGGTAGCTATTAACCACTGCCATCTCTTCCTATCAGGCTGTGCGGGAGGTAATTAGCAGTCTTATTAACATTTACATGCTTGCATAGCAATGAACTTTAACACTTACCCCTCACGTGTCCTGACAGAAGGTCACAATATGCCATTCGAAGTCTGTCAGAGCTCTGCATCATTTTGAAGGGAAAGCTTAGGCAAATGTATGTTGTAGTCATTTCCAACAGAGTGAAGTTGGTTCTTTTAAAGGATTTATTAAAAAAAAGACACAAAAAAATGCCAAGAAAAACACTGCAAGTGCTGGAAAATATCCTAAAAACTGAAAAATACTGCAAAAAAAAAGAGATAGCATTTTACAACCTACTGTAACAAGTGCATCTCCAGGTACTGTTTACACCGATGGCACAAGAAGAACAGAAGCTGAACACTTCTTAAGTATGTTACAGCTACTTTCATATCCAGATGGCTGCTTACTAGAGCCTAAGGAAAGAGAATGGGGAAAATGAAAGTGCTAAACTCATAAAAACTGAAAGTCTCCAAAGGAAAACCTTTTGAGAAAAGAAAGTCACTGTGCTTGGCCACTTCTCTTCTTAACCAGCTTGCACAGCACCCCAGAGCCTAACAACCCATGACATGATCTGTTCAAGCCTGTGGACCAGTGTCCTCTAATCCCTTCACTCAACATGAAATTTCATGAGAAATAATTAAAGAACAGAGGGAGAGAAGGAAGGAAATGAAGTATGGGTTTGTGATGGATGTCACAAAGAATCCTTTTCTTGCATATCCAGTAATCTGATTTAAAAGCCATTTTTATATGCAAGTTTTTTACCTCAAAATGTTACACTTGATAATTCCTGAGAAAGTGGTTCCAATCTGAAAAGCAAGTGCTGTAAAATGATCTTCACTGGCCCCCATCCCATCAAGGTACCACACATCCAACCTGTAGACTTTAGTGACTGTAACACACTTCTACTACTTTTTACATAACCAAGGCAGATTTGGAGAAATGAGAAGGAAGACTTCAGCCCATCTCAAACATTTTAATGCAATACCAATGAGAAAGTCTGCCACATTCAAGGAAACGCATTCCAGATAAAATCCACCCATACACACGTGAAGAGACACATCTGCAACAATAATGGGATCTGTCCCTGTGCAATGGCAAGCTGTGACTGACCAGTAGAATCCATTTCTTCTACTGTCATCACGACTGTTTCAGATAAAGCTGACTAGCAGTAAGGGAAAGACTATTTCGATTGAAAACTCAGGAGATTTTCTCTTTAAATTGAGAAGCAACAAACACAAAATTCCCCTGAGTGATTTTCACATAGGCTTTTCTTTCCCTGCTCCAAATGAAGTTGCTTTCAGATTCAACTTTCATATATAGGTTCCAACTTAGAAATGGTTATAGCTCAACAAGCATTAAGCCTGACAGATGAGAAATGGGCAGACAGAAACCCAACAAGTATTACATGGCTTAAAGCACGCTGAAAGCTCTTCTTAAAGGGCGAGTTCTGATTCTACTATGCTGCACAAATGTACAAACCTTTGGTTCAGCGTGAAAATTATGACAGTGGTTCATTGGGATTTGATGAGACAACCAGTTAAGAGTCTGAAAACACTTGACTTGCTAAAAATGAGGAAAGAATAACCCTAGCAACAGGGAGAAGAATTCTTCCCCCTTCTCTCTCATTCTACAGCATTTCCATATTTGAGAATATTTTACATATGGTCATAATTTCCCAGTTTCTCCTAAAGCTGTTGGCTTTTCAGCATCAGGGGGAGAAATTGGTTTTATTTTTCCATTTTAAAAGGGATTACACAAAAGGGTGAAACTGGGCAGTAAAGCAGCTGAGACATTAGAAGAAACTGTGCTTCAAAGTCACTACTATGCATCTTGTTTGCACCTGTAACTACAATGGATCTGCTTCAGCAGGGAGAGTGGGCTGGATGATCTCTAAAGGTCCTTTCCAACCCCTACCATTCTATGATTTATGAATTCCTTGTCTTAGCTGAAAGAAAAATGAGAGTACAGAATACTGCCTTTCTCAAAACCATTTTGAGAAATCAAACTCACGTGGACTGCTTATTAGATGTTGTACAGTAAGGAGAGGGCTTGGTGTTCAAAATGTAGTTGTTTTCAAGGAAGGATAGGCAAAAACCTGGAAAGGGAATACATTTTTCAGGTTTGTCTTCTAATTTATAATCTAAACAAAGTTTACCACTATTCTGCTCTGTCTGTTGTGGACAGAAAACATCAGACACAGACTTAAGCTTGGGTGCAAATAGGGGAGACTTAACAGAGATCTCATTTAAATGCAATTAACATCATAAATCAATACATTGCTCTCTAAGACATGAACTTCCTAACTTTGTCCCTACAGGAAATATATCGTTTTATTTCAGAAGAAGAAAGAGTGGTCCAAAATATTTTTGGAAGCCCTAGTCAGAACATGAAGAAACGCTGACTAGCCATCAGGACCTAAGGCAGCAGTGCATTCACTTTGGAAAGATTTTTATGACTATACCAAAAAAAAAAACCAACCTGGCAATGTTCATTTCTTCTTGAGACAATGTAATATTTCTTCATGAGTTCACTAAGCCATTTCACAAACGCAGTGCAGATCAGTAGGCCACAATAACCACTACAGCTGCTCTGTCTCACGAGAGATTAATTCTATCAAAACCTGGGATGTGGCTACTCAAACTAGTGCTTGACTTCAGGCTGCTAAAACTACAATGAGAAACAGAACTGTCTTAAGATTTGTTGAGATATTTAAACACCAATATATGCCACTCACTCTTCCTTTTATACATTTTTAACTGACAAGTTTTCAGAAGTGTTCTGCTACTACTAGACTGCTCAAACCCCTGTTAATTGATCTCTTATTACTCTGGCTTTGGCTGTGGAAAAATGCCTACATTATGTGAGGAGGAACCTGAAAAGACCCTTAAACCTCTGAGGCAGCTAGCAATCCTGTCACTCTAAAAGAAGAAAAAAGAAACAGTACCTTTATTCTCTTTAACCTTCTAATTCTTGGTAACTTGTGAAATGTCTCGCTGGCCTAGAAGCACCACGACCCTTTGCTTAGAAAATAGTCACCTAAAGCTGCTGCACACGATGGTCATGATTCAGATTTGCTTCTTTGGAGGAACAATCTCTCTGGCAAACTTCTGAAAGCTTTCTTAGCCAGAGTCAACCTGAAGGTTTAACTGGGGTTTGGGTTGGGTTTTTTTTTGTTTTGTAACTGGAAAATATAGCCTCAAAAGCAGCCAGGAGCCTGGATTCGGGTTACCATCTGCAGCCATGTCAGTACCTGCTGGGATCTCATTAGGTTTCAAACATCTCACACAGGCGGGATGGGATGGGATGGGATGGGATGGGATGGGATGGGATGGGATGGGATGGGATGGGATGGGATGGGATGGGATGGGAGATTTCTGCTGAATTCTTGAGAAAGCAGCAAAGCTCTGAGCCAGTCAGAGGGCTCTGAAGCACTACACCCACAGCACCTCCTCCTTAGGGTCTGTGTGCCTCCAAAACTGTCACCATATATTAACTGCCCCAACAGTGCATTGATAACAACTTTTTAAATGAACTTCTTTATATACATGCTGACTGAAGTCTCTAAGTGGTTATTATTTAAGGCAGTTTAAGTTTCTCAAACTTCAAATGTAGGTGTCCAGGTTACCTGCAGGCAGTCTGAGAAGCACACTCTTTTTCAACAAAACTCACAATGCACTCCAAGGATGACAGCAGTATTCAGTGCCCAGGAATGCACCAGACCAAGTCTGAAGTAAANTTTAACCTTCTAATTCTTGGTAACTTGTGAAATGTCTCGCTGGCCTAGAAGCACCACGACCCTTTGCTTAGAAAATAGTCACCTAAAGCTGCTGCACACGATGGTCATGATTCAGATTTGCTTCTTTGGAGGAACAATCTCTCTGGCAAACTTCTGAAAGCTTTCTTAGCCAGAGTCAACCTGAAGGTTTAACTGGGGTTTGGGTTGGGTTTTTTTTTGTTTTGTAACTGGAAAATATAGCCTCAAAAGCAGCCAGGAGCCTGGATTCGGGTTACCATCTGCAGCCATGTCAGTACCTGCTGGGATCTCATTAGGTTTCAAACATCTCACACAGGCGGGATGGGATGGGATGGGATGGGATGGGATGGGAGATTTCTGCTGAATTCTTGAGAAAGCAGCAAAGCTCTGAGCCAGTCAGAGGGCTCTGAAGCACTACACCCACAGCACCTCCTTCTTAGGGTCTGTGTGCCTCCAAAACTGTCACCATATATTAACTACTCCAACAGTGCATTCATAACAACTTTTTAAATGAACTTCTTTATATACATGCTGACTGAAGTCTCTAAGTGGTTATTCTTTTAGGCAGTTTAAGTTTCTCAAACTTCAAATGTAGGTGTCCAGGTTACCTGCAGGCAGTCTGAGAAGCACACTCTTTTTCAACAAAACTCACAATGCACTCCAAGGATGACAGCAGTATTCAGTGCCCAGGAATGCACCAGACCAAGTCTGAAGTAAAGTCTTCAAAGTACAGACAGTGTGGGCATTGGGCTACCTGCCTCAGTCCTTTCAGTGCACATCCATCCCCGCTGTGCAGGGGACACATGGTTTAAACACAGATTGAAGCACTTGAATAAAAGGAGCTTTATTACAGAGATCCCAAGCACCCACCACTGCTGGTGACAGAGCCAGTCACTACACTTCCTTCTCCATTACCAGCTTTTTCCTTATGGAACATTACAATAGAGATGGTGTTAATTTCAGAGTATATAAAAGTAATTGCAAGTGCTCATTCCTTAAATGGAAAGGGATTTGAAATGGTAGCAGCAATCTCACAGTTCTCACCAGCATCTGTCAGCCTCTAAATTTCAGCACATAAAATGACAGCACTTTCTGTAGGAGCAACATAAGAGGTTGGTGTCTGTTCCTCTGTGGGACAGTCCCCACACATAGCCAGCTGCACTCCTAACAGGAGTCACAAGCAGACCTCTCAACTTTCAACAGCCCTGAGCTCCTGACACATTATTCATGTGACAGGAATATCTCTGAAATGCTCATGCTAAAGGCCTATGTCCACTTATGTGGCAATAACTGGGAAACATATCTTTGGGGGCTGCCCTGAGAATGCACCTTTTAGCAGGGCTCAGGGGAGCAATGGTCTCTGGTCTTTGGTGGAGGATTTAGCCTCGACATACAAAGGAGGAGACCATCACTAACATTTGAAAGGTTGATGAACATGCTGCTGGACAACTTCCACATTCTAGTTTGGAAGTCTGAGCAGTTGGTAGCTTTCAGATTGCAATCAGCCTCTTCCTAAGAACCAGTGGCACAGCCATGGCAGAAGACTGGGAGGGTGTGTGTGCAGTGCCTAAAGCTGGCTGCAATGAATGCCAAGTACTCGCATAGTGTTTCAGTCCTTCTATACATAGCTTACTGCCTGTCTGTTTATTAGTTATGATTGTTTCACCTCCCAAAATAGAAACTGCACAAGATAAGTATGCAGGCAGAGATGGAAAGACTGATTGTGTAACCTTAAAGCAGTACTCATAACCACAGTTCCCTTAAAGTGATATTTACAACAGGATTACTCATCTGCTGTATACAGGCACACCCCAAAAGCTGGCCAGTGAGACCACATCTCCCTTTCGCTTCTTAGAAAGCAGAAAGAACAGTCTCTGATAAGGCTGCTCTACTGCAGCTAAGACTGCACCAAAGGTCAAACTTTGCAAAAAGGAGTTCCAGAAAGTAATCCATGTTTCGTGCAAAGATGAAAACCTGATGTCAACTGAAAATCTCAAGATGATTTTCAGGCAAGTCTTTGCATGCTGTATTGTATTAACCTGCCATTTCTGAGGCTGAGATCCAAAAGAGTAAATCCTATTTAGCTGTGATGGCCAGGTATAATGCAGAAAGGGATTCAATGACAGCGTTTAGCTTAGTTCAAGAGATATTCCTGAGGATAGAAATGTTCCTGCAGTTCAGCCCATAGGAAAAACAAGTCCATGAGAGTGGCTGCCTAAGAGTGACCAGAAGAAAACTTTTGTCTAACCTTCTGCCTCAGTTTCATGAGAAAGAGACTTGGATGTGGCACCCAGTTGCCCCTTACCTTCTCTGACAGCAATTTTACAACTTGCTCTTCTGTGAGGTGATTTTGCTCATGAATTCATTTTTTTTAAACATCCAGACATTGAACAGACAGTGAACAACAAATCTCTATTCAGCATCTCCACAACACATCATTTTTATAGGCCACCACCGTATTTCCCTTCTATGTTTTCTGTGCCAGGCTGGAGTGCCTGGCATTCCACATACAGGATCCATTTCATGCCCTTGATCTTCCTCATCATTCCCTCTGTACATGTGCAGTTGCACTCTACCTTTCTGCGCCTGGGGGACAGCAGAACTGCAGACAGCATGTGCCTGCAGCAGTGAAAGCCACCTCAGTGCACACCATTCTGTACATAACATTGTCGTTCTCACATGAATCATTTTACAGTTGCCTGTGTTGAATTTCATATGCCATTTTATTGCCTAGTTATTCTGTGCCACAAGTTCCTCCCACAATTAGCCACAGTTGACCCCTATCTTCCCTACCTAGGATAAGTTACCATCAGCACTTGCTATTACCTCAGCATTCCGTCCCTTTCATGGGTCTTTTATGACAGATGAGCCACACACTGCTGCTGCGTCCATCTAGTACCCGCCCTTATCTTCCCCTCTACCATGCTTATGTGAAGGGCCTTAGCAAATAACTATCAGAAATCTGAGTAGATCATAGCAATATACCCTGTCTACATGCTCCTTATCTCCTTAAGACCATCAACGTGTTGAATCCTTTCCCTAAGTATCACATTCATCTGCTTACAGCTTCTACAGATCTTACTGTTCCATGGAAGTTTACCACAGCTACACCTTTCTGAAATCTTCATTTTGATAAAACAACAGTAATGTCTTCACATTTCACCTCTTTCCATTATCTATTATTGGAGTATTCTTAAATAAAATGAAGGATCATGATGAAGAATTAAAGTACTTAACCCTTCAGTCCTTCTAGAGTTCTTAGGTGCCTGGTCCTGGCAGTGCATGATGCTGAGAGCTTCTCCTGCAACCACTTCTGATGCACTGAGATAATGATCTGACACACTGCCAAAAAAGAAAGGTTCCAGCATGGAGATTTCTCCAAGCTTGCTTCACTCTGCTAAATATTTTCTGCTCCAGTCTTATCTTTAAATACTCTAACTATTTATTAGCCTCACAGACTATGTCTTATTTCAAGTATTGTTCCAGGAACAAGGTGGTCAAAAGAGTAATTAAGAGAAGGACAGCACTCCTGGTACAGTATTTCTAATGTCTTCAAAGACCCTGAATCAACACCAGAAGGATTCCTAGCAAAGCCACGTGTTGCTGTTCATCTGAAGCACATTTTCCAACGGCTAGGAATTACCTGGCTCCTTTTATGGTGTTATTTACTGGAAGCACAACCTTTTCCTTTTGTCTGCTAGTGCACTGATTTAAACATGACAAAATCCAAACCAGAAAACTACGACATTTTAGAAGTACAATGAGAAGCCTATTTATCAGTTGCTCTGAAAGAGCTCAAGTGCCCACTCTACTAATTCAAAGCACAATTCTGAACACTAATTTCATATTGTTTCAGGCTTTATTTGTGTGTTAAATTGTTTTTAAAGGCTGAGTTTGCTTTTCCTAAAGAGTGTTAACCCCAACTGGCAAACAGCATAAATACAGCTCAGCTTGCAAACAGCAGTGTTAAATGCTCTCATGACTTTTTTCAAGTTCTGCAGCCTGAAGAACCTTAAATTCAAGCTAACAAAGAGATCCAACAGAATCAATTTTCTGACACAGACTTAAGAATAAGGCTCTATTTTGAGTTCTGAGTTGTTTACTACTGCTGATATTTAATTGTGGGGTCTCTTGAGAGAGGAGAAAGAGCAAAGAGAGATGTATCTTTAGGGAACACCAGGACAGGTTTATTTTTCATGTGAGGAGAACTGATGACAAGTTCAGCCTATAAACCAGGTGATGAAATGAGAAGAATTTGCCAGTGTGCTGTTGTGTAGCATTGCTGGCACTGCAGGCTGCCCAGAAGGTCTCCTGCTTTTAGAGCAATCAATACTGTGACAGCACTGATAAATATATAGAATCATAGAATGGCAGAGTTGGAAGGGACCTTTAGAGATCATCCAGTCCAACTCTCCTGCAGAAGCAGGTTCACCTAGATCAGGTCACACAGGAACGTCTCCAGGTGGGTCTTGAAGAGCTCCAAGGAAGGAGCCTCCACACTCTCCCTGGGCAGCCTGGGCCAGGGCTCCCTCACTGAAACAGTGAGGTTTTTTCTTTTATTTAAGTGGAACTTTTTGTGTTCCAGCTTCATCGCATCACCCCAAGAGCTCCAAGGAAGGAGCCTCCACACTCTCCCTGGGCAGCCTGGGCCAGGGCTCCCTCACTGAAACAGGTTTTTTCTTTTATTTAAGTGGAACTTTTTGTGTTCCAGCTTCATCGCATCACCCCTTGTCCTGCTGTTAGATACCATCAAAGAAAGGGGTGTCTCAACCTCCTGACACCCACCCTTTAGATATTTGTAATACAAATTGCTTGTATATATATCGCTGTCTCATTAAACATGTGAGTTTAAACTCTTATTTTCTAATTTGCCCATTTAATGTGTTAACTACATATACACATTTCAGGGTTTGGTGGTTTTTCAGTGGGTTTTTTTAAATTATGTTGTTGGGGTGTAAATTGTGGTTTTATCTATTTTTTCCCCCCTACCTTTTAATTCAAAATATGAGAGACCTTGTTAGTCTTTTTCCTGCTACTTTTTCCAGCTTCCTACTCTTTTCAAACCTGAAACTTTTCCATGTCTCCAGCTCTAGGAACAACACAGACTGGCAAAAGAAAAACACAACAGCTTTCACCTTCATGCCTTTCTAAAATGTGTCTAATAGCAATTTCAGTGACTATTTTTAAATACAAGATAAAAAACTAAACCTAAATTTTTGATCTACTTTTTTGTTCAATGAGTTAATATAGAAAATATTTTTCTTTCTTTTCTTTCTGCCAGAAAGGTATTTGTTCTAAAAGTCAACCGTGTATCCAGCAATCTGTTACCAGAAGAAAAGACTTTGAAGTGGAAGACCAATTAAAATCAATGATATTACCCCAACTTCTTCTCTGTTACTTTTAGAGCAAAAACTTTGATCAGTATTACAACCACTGTACATTAGTATTTAGAATACTGCATTGCTGCCAAAATCTTCACATACATGATCCTACCATTAGTTTTTAATGCCAATATGCATTGAAATATTAAACTTCTAAGCAGAGTCCTGTGTAAATCAGAACTTCTTAGATGGGACAGCCTGTAGCTGTAACATCTCTGTTCCATATTGGAAGCATTCCATAAATTCCTACAGAACAATTTCCAACCATGAAAGTTGGTTTAAAGTAAGAGAACAGAATGCTAGAAGTTGTATCTTTTACACACCACAAAATACACCTCACAAAGAAACGTGATCCCATGGAATGGCTCCGATTCCATAACAAGCCATCCACTGGCACACTTCACTGCAAAAACTGGTGTGTACTCTGACTCTGATGATAACAGATACAGCTGTATTCTGAATGCCTTTTTTCCTCCTCAAGGCAATATTGCCTCATGTTACAGAGTAAGAGAAGTGACAGCTCATGGAGAGTGTAAATGTATTTTCCAGTTTGGATTCTAAAGGGTGACAGGAAAGACTGTGATAAACTACAAAGGGAAAAAGATAGCTTACAAACTGGAAAGATCTTTTCACTCTACAGAGCTTTGGAGCTGCTTTACCAACATGGAACTGTGCATCTATTAATTGTTGCTTTATAAGAATTGCTGCAGAGCATCTGATCAGGATGCTGGGCAATTTCAAAACCATTCAAAGTGCTATGTGAACTCTGAAAAGACACGGCAGGGAAATCCTTTAGCAACATAATGGTCTGGTCATCCTGTTTTTCTGAGACCTTTGCAGGAAGGGGCATGTTTTCTAATTATGGCCAAATGTGACGTTCAGTTCTGTGCTAATTAGCCTGTGAACAGCAGACTGGAAGGAACCTCCAGTCAGCCACAGAGGTACTGCTCACTAGCTGAGCTTTAGAGGGTAAGATCTCCCTGCAAACAAAGAACTGTCTCTTGTAATGAGAGAAAGAGATTCTACAAAGCATCCTTTCAAGAGAGTGTTTTGCTGTCTTTAACACAGATACCTAAAACTCTGAATCAGAGATCTTTTATTTTAGCAAACTGCTTGCTCAATTAAGCACCAAGTTCACCATGAAAGGATACATTTATATCAACAGTGTCTCAGAACACTTCTGAACCATCAGAAGGATACCAAGTCACGTTTTCCATCATTAGGGAAAACTTTTATTCATAACTTTACCTTTCTACAACGTCGTCACCATTCCAGCAGGTTGAGCTGTCTCTCATTACCAGGTCTCCATCACACAGCCTTTCTGCTATAGAGGCATAAAAGGTTCGGGATCGCTTCATGTAATTGATGAACTCTCTGTAACATACGAAGAACACATTTAACACCAGAACAATACACTTATGGTTTAAGCCCCCTGTCAACTCTCCAAAAGATTAAGAGTTTAGAACCCTTACAGAATGGGTTGTCACCCAAGTTGATTAATTTCTATTTCTACTCCTACATACCATCCAGTCTGACTTAGTTGAGTGTCAGTACACAGATCTACAAAGCACTGTTTTAACAAATCACCTTAATGCATCTCTCACAGAATTTCAAAACAGACTACAAGCACTATCTCTGTCTAAACAGCACAGAAAATCATGAGAAAAAATTATCATTAAACGAATGGTCTTTTCCTCTGTTGATGGAAGTGAGTACCTTCACTTCCTGCACATGGGAGATGAATTAAGAACACTGTCAGCAACCTTTTGGGTGGAAAAGGCAAATATGCCTTTTGAGTGGAAAGCCACCACAATGCTCTAAGTACCCCACACATGTATAGAAAGTCACCTTCCTCAGCAGTAGTGGGGCTAATTCCTTCCCATCATCACTATCTATGTCACGTTCTTATTAGAAGGAAATTTCTCTCTCATCATGTCTGGCATCTCACCTGTTAAGAGAAAGCTGAGCCTGCTGCTTTGGTGAATAACCAAAACTCCTGGCCAATACAAAGAGCTCATTTCTGATCATGGGTGTATGGAAAAATGCCTTGTGGGCAAGCTGCTATCTCTTTTACAATCTGATTATCTCTGTAATACATATATATGTGAGAGTGTGTGTGTGTATATATATATCTATATCTCTTCACTGCTTTTAGAAGCTTCTGTTTGGTATAAGATGTTAAAGATATTGAGAACAAAATGCAGGACACAAAACTTGAGCTAGAACTATCATAGAGCTACCTGCTTGTCTCACAAGTCCCTCACCAACTCCACTGGGATGGCCAAAGGACTCTTTCTGGTTTATAACATTTCTGTCAGCAGACTGTAAGGGGACATTGCCCTGAGGAAGTGCCTAGGGATGTAGCTGGATGGAGTCTGTCACAAAACCAGTCAGCACCTATTAATATTTTGGGAGCAGTAGGTGCTTCAAAGCATATCAAGGTCCACAGCTAGATAACTACCTCTACAAGGTTTTGGCAGTCATCGTCATCTCTTCCCACATCTGTATTCATGCTTTGTAACAAGCATTCAACCATCCCATTTATCTTACATGGGATGAAACCCTGCTCTAGATAAAGTCATCACATGGTCCTATGGAACTTACTTGTCCTAACAAGACAGGAAAGTTGTCATCTTAAAGAAAACTGCAGGAATTTGAGGGTTTATGCTGAGGGAATCAGTATTTCTATCTCTTGAGTGGTGGCTTACAAGTATGAGCTCTAAATAGTTGTACAGTAAAGCCAGGCCCAGGCAGGAGGCCACCTACCTGGTAGAACAGCCAGAGAGTATCAATAACTAAAGGTGAAATGATGCTAAAGATGTGTTCCAAAATTGAGTTTTCTTTGAAGGAGGAAAAGAGCATCCTATTAAGAGTCTAAAGCTTGACTTACTCAGCTCACCCCAAGAGCCTTTGCATTTTCAAATGTCAGAGTGGGGCTCTGACATTTCAAAGTAGCATCTTAGCAAAGGCAGAATTCTGTGTCCAACAAGTGAAACTATTTACTTTTCATCAGTATAAAACTAAACACATCAGGTAAAAAAGGTACAGTTTCCCAGTGCCCTGTAGTATTAAAACAGTAATCAGAAGTATGGCAGTTCCCAGGTTAGAGCTGAAACAGCAGCTTACAATGGAGATGAACCAAGTGTAGAGACAACTGAGTATGTCACTTTGTTTTCCTTCTTACCGAGAGAGTTTTTTCAAGCTTCTTGATTTGTCACTCTTTGAAGCTTTCAGAGGCAGAGAACTGGAATAGGTCGGGGAGAACAAGCATCAATCAGCAGAGGTTGGGGAGGAAGGGAGAAGCAGGAATTCAGGCAAATGAGGGAAAGAAATGAGAAACAAAAGAGAAAAGTAAGAATTATTTGAAAGACAGGTCATCAAGCACATGCACAGGATAATATAAGAAAATAAATAAGGAGGGAAATCATCATGAGATTTCTCCAAAGTATAGATGTAATTAAAAATGTCAATGCAATGCTGAAAAAATTACAACTGAGACTGTTTCTCCCAGTCATTTCCAAGTAAGAGCACAATTAGGAATGCAGCACACACAGCAACAAACTGAAAACAAAGTCAGTGTTACTTAAATTAACTATAACTGATACCACATGGAAGAACTGTAAATATATGAGGCTATACAAGAAAATAATGGCAAACAGTTTAGAACGAGCACCATGGGAAGTGGGATACAAATGAACAGCATTCATTTTCTGGTACAATGGGCAATTTGCTGTTGGTTAATAAATAACATGGAATTTCTCTGCTGTTCAGTCTGGTTGGATTGCATGACTGCAAAAAACACTTCAAACTTTGCCAAATGGGAGAGAAAAAGGCTCTAAGGAGGAAAAACTGTGGAAACAAAACTGGTAGTTATTTAGTACAAATGCATTTTGTGTCATTGATATCCCAAAAGCCTTTAATTAACATTAAACATTAATTAAATTGCATTTACACTAACAACAGGATGCAATTCTCCACTTTCATAATTTGATGCCACATTCTGCTCTTTCTTTTACACCCTTGTATAAAGCAATGGCTGAAGTAATGCAATGCCTGCAAACAGGTTCAACAATACTTGTCAATTAGTTAACTCTCGGTGGAGAGAGTAAGTAACACCTCCAGCAGCTCTGAACACATCCAGACGACTGCAGGGGTGGCCAAAGGAGAGTATGGACCAGCACTGATAACCAGGCAGGTGTCAGCTGTCATCACTGAAGCAGTGATTCCAACACAGTCAGTGAAAGAAGAGAATTTGTAACAGAAAATCTGAACCTGCTGAAACTTCTGCCTTGGCCACTCAGTCAGAAATGTCTGGTGTGTTTCCATAGTAAGTTAATTCATGTCTGGCATTATTAATGTTTTGTATTAGCAGTTTAATACTCAGATTTTACTAGTATCATGGGATGCTTGACCCAACAGACAGTTAATTTGAAATAAAATAGATGCCATGGACTTGAAACACTAAAATAAACTCTCTCACAATTGTGTCTTTTCAGATGCATACGAGATCTGTAAGTCCACAGTATGACAAAGAAATCCCAACAAAATATAATTCCAAAGCTTGCCTCTTCCAATTGGTATCATGTCTTCTATAGTTCTTTGTTAACTCAAATGTAGTTTCGTATACAGATCTGTACCCAGTCTGTGTTTAGTGGTTTGAAACAGTACATGCAGTAGACATTCAACTTTGCTAAGAGTCCAGGTTACTACCAGAACAGTACTTTGTGCTGAACTCAGCAACAACATCCAATTCACTGACTGAAATTTGGTCCATACCACGTACATTCCCTGTACCATCATATGGTCTCAATTTTCTTGTCATCTCTACTGCACGTTACAGTAACCTCCACATTAAAAAAAAAACACTTTGGCAGCAATCCTGCCAGTTTCACTTAATCCCCAAATATGATTGTGTAATGCAAAAAGAACCCCAAAGATTTACAAACCAAATCTATACTTTTCAGCTTAATCAGACAAAATGGTTTCCTACAAGATCCTAGACCATTTATTCAAGTTCCAGCTTCTTTTGTCTCTAACAAAAACTGGAATGGAATGGAATGGAACGGAATGGAATGGAATGGAATGGAATGGAATGGAAAATAAAGAAAAATGGGAAATCTCCCAGGAACCCACGAGAGGAGGAGCTGAAAAAGGGATTCAGTTGCTATACGAATTCAAGGACCATGCAGGACCACCCTGTGCAGAACAGCGCAGGCTGAGAGACTGCTTCCAGCCAGACCCAAAAAACACCCCCAGAAAAAAAGACCAGTTAGGTAAAAAGACACCATTGCAACAGTCTCACATTTCAGCTGCATGAACAAGCTTAGTTCTATAAAACAGCTGAAACCCAAGGTTCTCGCACTCCTTGGAAATGGAGCTTGGTCTTATAACTGCCCTTGCAAAGATGTGATACCCTTGAAGCAAACAAATGTATGCAGGAATAAGCTGTTTGGCACTAGGCCTTTAAGGAGATTTCTAAGCGGGCCTTACAGGAGAGATGAGAGGCCACTTCATTGTGGTTTCTCCCACAGATGTGCTAACCAGACTGGTTCTTCTCTTTGAGTTTGGGAATATTGTTTTCACTTTGGAGTCCTGGCTCACTCCTCTTTCTTTTCTTACTCTAAAAGGCAGGAGTCATGTTCCATACTCAATGGCTATTACACAGACCAAGAGTCTCAAGTCTAGCTGATTCCCTGTGTGACCTGTACTTAAACTGACACAGAGCTGACATTATTGCTGTTCATTTTTTAAAATGCCAGAAGGAATGGCTCCAAAAAAGATTCCCATAATTATTCCCATAACCTAGATCCCCTGTAGCAGTTACCTGTCACTCACAGTGCATTTTACACAGCCCACTGCGGGAATGATTTCACCCATTCACTGTAAAACTTTATTACCTAATATTTCTCTTTATTGATATCATATGTGACTAAATGAGAGATGATGAACAATACAGTGATGTAGCCAATCACTTTGTATTTCACTCTATTTACTGTTTCACAACTGCTGCCAAGAAGCAAAGTACAAGCTTCATGCCCTGTGCTTCCATAAGAAGCTGTCGAAAATTTAAACATATTCTCTACTTCTTACTAACTATGGCATGGCTCCATCACTCAGTTTGGTGTCCAGGCTCTCCACAATACCTATCAACACTGTATTTCAGGAATATTTCATGCTAGCTATATCAGGACGGCCTTCATTTTGGTTTTATTTAATAAATTAATTTTGAGTTCAAAGGCCAATTTCAAGCACTAATTTACAGTAGATTAGCTTTAGTATATATTGTGTTTTCCATCTACAGCAATTATCCTTTCAAAGGTCAATATTCTAATAACTCAAAATGGTTTGGAAGGGAAAGGAGAGATCCTGAGGTGAGAAAGTACTGCTCTCCTACCATTAAAGATATCAATTTGCATCTGTTTAAAGAGGTTACCTGCAAATAAGTTGGTAATTCTGCCTTTTTGATTGCCATTGTAGAAGTCTCAATGATGTTAATGAGTTACACAGAAGATGGCCTAAGGCTTGTTAAAACCATGTTTCACTGATTTTACTAAGACTGTTCCTTGCATTCTTACTGCTAAAAGTATTACTTCCATTCCTTAATGCTCTGATTTCCTTGGTAAACATTGCTTAGCTCCACTAGCACAAACTGTTGAAAATATTGCTGTCATTCAAACAACCAGAACAGGCTCCTATCTGATGTTTTAAAGAAGTGTTTGTTTCATTCATGCAAGCTTAGATGAGCATTAAAATAGAACTGGATCAAAAATCTCATCTTCACAAATGAGACTCCAGAACCTAGGTTTTGGAAATTCTTATACTGCTGTCATCTGCCTGTCCAACATACAGACACATAGATGGATTCCGTGGGCAGATTAGATACTGTTCTCAGACTGAGGCATATGCACAGCATGATTCCACTCACTTTGCTAAGCTGTTCCAGATAAATACTGGTGTTCCAGAGAACAACATGTTAGCCAGAAATATGTCATTGTGATTTTATGGTCAGGTAGCTCTGACATCTACTTATGTATCATGAGGAACACTGCAAAGATATCCTTCCCTCTCCACTCACTATTTATAGAAAACCAATCCAGGAGTTACACAAGGAAAGTGAAAGGGAGACCTGGGAGCAGCATATTCATGCCAAGGCGAGTGGCAGTAATTCTGTCTAGTGTCTCAGCTGGCACACAGCTGAAGAACTGAAGCCAAGATGATCTCTAAAGGTCCCTTCAAACCCCTACCATTCTATGATTCTATGAAATAGAAATGCTTCTGCTCTTTCTCTGTTATGTAACAAATCAAGGAGACTGTAAGAGATCTCATTACTCCTCCCCAGTCCTGTGAAATGAGGGACTGTCAGGACAATGAATCTTCCCCTTTTCCCCCTTTCTGCCTTCCCACCTCTGCCCCTGGATAAGCTCGAGTCCTTAAAGACCTGGGGAGCTGTATTTTAAGTAATTTAGACTCAGATTGGAAATTACTCAGCCTTTGCTGAGGAAAAGCTTTCATCATTTTCACTGACAGTTTCTGGAAATAATGAACACCTTGGTGCTAAGCAATGACATCAAGTCTGGCCTGTAAAAAGCTTTTCTTGGAGAGATCTGCAGTATAATACCACAAAGACATTTGTGTAACTACCAGCAACAGCCACAGCTGGATAGCACACAGACAAGGTGACAGAACTGTGGCTTTGGTTTAAACACTGTGGTGCAAGGAACCATTAACACAAACTGGGAGGCAGAGAGTTTATTTCAAAGCCACTGTTGCTTAGGGTTACCTTCTTTTATTGTTCAGACTAGCGTGAGCCATCATGAATCTCTGGGTTTCAGCTGCTTCCTTCACTGGCACTACATTGTCTGGTGACAGGTTCCCCTCTTGTTGTTTGGGCTGTCCACACACTTTATCAACCTGTATGAAAGGAAGGGAAAGGAAAACTGGTTTGAATGGAGAAATTGATTTACAATTGTCTAAAGGTCTGTTGTTCCTTGTGGTCAGAGTTTACTTCAAGAGAAGGTGGCTGGGCAAGAGACAGAAAGGATTCTTCTTTCCAGGACCTGGAAACTACTAGTCCTTTGCATAGGAATGACCACATTACGAGACAGTGCAAAGAGCAGTGCTACCAGAAAGTCAGCAGTCACAGACTTTTCACTGGATACTTGGACTGTAAGCACACCTGGAAACAGGCTGGAATAGTGACTGATGGAAGTGTTACCAAATCTCACAGATTTTGTTGGAATATCTGCTCTCTTTGGTGTTTAAAAGGCCTTGTTATCAAGATATAACTCAGTCTTGCAGCCTTTAACTAGTCAATGTTCCCTTAAAGCAAGGCAATAAACAAGAGAAGTCAGCATTACCTGTCAATAAAGTCATTTCTTGGACAAAACAGAATGAAAAGAGAATTTCCAGCCCTGGAAATCATTTGTGCCTTGGATTCCTGAATTCGGAACACTAACACTGCTCAGCTGCTTGCCCTTATTGCCCTTCCTGAAGCCTCTCATAGTGGATTTAATACAAGACCAGGAGAAAGTAAGCTTGTGTTTATCCTTTCTGCACTGTAGATCTGATACTGCTCCTGCATCCTCCCACATTTATTTGCTGTAACAGTTTTAAGTGACAATACTAAGACAAACCTCTTCTTTTTCTAATCCACCAATAAGTCATCTGTAGTGTTTTCACCTACACTTAAATCCTCAAGTAAACACAAAAAGAAGACAAAGGAAATCCTGCTGTGGGCATGGTATTACTAGAAACCTTAATCACACAAAGTCCATCATCTCACACAGCACTGACTTTGGTTGGTATCCCTTCTTAGTTTTCCATTATAACCAAGGTGACATAATTCTCACTGGTCTGTGCATTTTACTGCATATTTAAAACCAATATTGAGTCACAACTCCCTCTCTTATGAATATTTCAGACCACAAATGACTTCAAGTAATCTTCTTTGCCCTTTGCATTCCTGTGTTCCTATATGTCAGTATAAATACAGGACAATTTTCTCTACCTTCACCCAATTCCTCCAGGAAAACTACTGCTATGTAAATTGAAGACATTTTCTTCTGGAAAAATAAAAAAAACCCAGGCTCTTGAATGTGACATGTTGAAGGCTATATAGGCACAACACTTAGCATCAACTTTAGTTGTATGAGTTACACTCCAGTTCACAGTATAATATCCTGTGAGCAACTCTAGCAACAGAATGAGAATAAACCGGGTTGTTCCTGACACATCTCCAGCAGTAAGAGTAGAAGCCAGCTGCCTCACTCAACAGCACTGTGTATATTGTTCTGTTCTCACCAGAGACAGCACTGGTTTAAAGCACAACTTTGTGAAATAGTCTATTTAGACCTTCTAAACTTCTGAAAAGATTAAAAAACCCACACCACTCTGTATAAATGAAAATATAAACCAAAAATGCCCTTGGAACCCTTTGGGGCTTTACAGAGGGTCTAACACAGCTGGACCACATTCCTGCACAGGATGCTCTCTCCTGCACCCCAGGTTTCCCAGATCCCCTACAGCACACAAACCCAAATTCTTAGCAGAAGTTTCTGCAAAAGCCATCTTTTATTACATCATGTCACTGAAGTTCACGTCTTCAAATTACACACTCCTCAATCCTTGGGACTTAAGACAGTTTTAAGCAACTAACACCAGAGTGGTTTGGAAGAGCACTGTGGTTTTCACACAAAGTAGCAATGAAGAACTCAGTATTTTTGGTGGGTTTTTTCCTGTGAGAAGTTTCAAAGAAATTTGCAGTCATTGTTTTTGTTGTGAATCGATAGTTCAAGCATCCAAATGGAAACACTCACTCTGTTTTGCCTTGTATTTCTGATACCATAGATGGTTTTCTGCATATCAAACAAACCCACACTATATTCAGGTAAAAATATTCCCAACGGAAAATTTTAACCAGCGCTATTCTATTAAAAAGTAATTTGTTAAATGAAAGGGCAACTCCCACTGAAATGTGGACTTTTCTGCAAAAGAAAATAAGAGAAAAGGCTGAATTTTACTAGCTAATCTTGGCAGTCAGTTGGGGGCAAGAATGAGAACACTCATGTACAGAAAACAATCTTAAATTTCAGCTAAGACATTCACGAAAAATGAGCTAATGCTGTGTAAACTAAAAACTATGAGGCATGCCATCTGAAAACAAAACAAAACAAAGCTTTCTGGAACTGCAACATCTGGGATCTACAGATTCCCTGCCTGTTAACAGCAATAAGGAACACGGAGAGTTTCCCTCCCATCCTGAGAGCACCAGACAACTGCCCTGTCACTTTTAACTCGTAGCTCATGAATCAGGCCTCATCACCCAAAGGAAAACTAGTGCTAATAGAAATGGTGACCAGGATTTTAAAGATGGATATCCTTGTATGTGTTATTTACTACTTCCAATCTATCTCATAAACTCCAGACTAAGTGCTTGATCCATTTATTTGTTTTTAAACAGAAGCTACCATTCTTCTATTGACATTGGACATTAGAATTTAACACAGTAAGGAAAAAAAAAAAAAAAGAAGAAATCTTGTGAAAGGCAAGAGAATTGCAAAATATTTTAGCTGCAAACAACTGTAAGCACCTGTGATTAAATGTAACAGAAATTAGTAGAAACAAAATCCATTGCTCTTCCTAAAGTCAAGTTAGTACTCAGAATAGTCAGAAAAGACCACAAAGAACGACTAAGCCAATTTCTTTCTTTGGTTTTTACAATTCAAAACAATCCTGCCAATCTTGAACTGCAAACTAATAGAAAATCATCCCTCATTAACTATAACAGCACTAAGGTCATTCCTCCTGTTTCTTCCATGATATTCAAATCTTCTAACAGCGAACATTCATGGCTGAAAAACAGCATTCCTCATACCTTATTATCTTCTGAATTATCAATAAACTGTCAAAATTCTACACATTTTTCTTTGGATTAAAGTTGTTTTAATTACACATCACCAACTCTTCTTAAAGATCCAGCTGTCTAACCACTGTAGCTCTCACTTCTTCTGTGAAATTTTTGTAATGAAACACAGAGTCGTATATATATGGATTATTTGACCTCTTATTATTTGTTCTTTAAAAGAATGACTATTTACAATTATTTCAGAGGCTTAACAAAATAAATTGAAACAAATCTCATCCAAAAATCTTTTGAACTCTTGCAGCTTGAGTAACCTTAAACACTGAGGTCATATTTAATATACCTAATATAATCAAACAAAGGGAAAATGTCATGCCCTTCTGGATACCAGCAGAATCTTACCTCTCTAAAGCAGGAGACCTTTTCACTAGCTCAGAACAGTAATTTTCTTTGATTTTGTAATGGGAAGCTTAGCTCTCCAGCAGATTTCCACCCTCCAACTTGTAACCCGATTCAGTTGTGTAAAAACTCAGCATGTGGGTGAACATCTCTAAAACAATGACACTTCTCAGGCCAGGTTCCTGATGGCTGTGCAGTCGCCAGCACAGCCATACCCCCCGCCACGTGCCACAAATACATTCTGAATCAGAACTGGAGTTTGCTGGTTCCAGCTGCCAAGTTTGAAGGGAGAGAAGCAAGAAACAATGAGTTACAGGAAAACAGAGTTGAATTTTCAGACTTGCAGATTCACCATGAGATACAATTTCCTTTGGGTCAGACATATCCTCATCACTTGATTATTGATGGCACAAGACACCATCAGAGACCTTGTTTGCTGTTTTTTGTTGACCAAATCTCCCTAACATTTATTATGTCAATACAGAATCCTCTCCTTTGGACTGGTTGTCACTGCTACTGTAGCACTGTTGCAAACTGCTCATTTCCAATGCTCAGATGATGAGTGGGAGCACATTTCATAAAAGCTAAGCCAGGGCTCACCACTCATTGCAACCGTCTATAGTTGATTGAACAAAGTTTTGCACTCAGTGAAGAGGCAATGAATGGAGAATAAGAAAGATCAGTACAAGAGAGCAAATAGTCATTGATTTTGCCTTCTTTTTAATATTCTTATACTTATACAGTATGTTATCTGTTATAAATGCAGCAAAGCAAAGTTCAACAATGAGTAAATAAACTACAGGATTACTCGTTCATTTTCCTACAGGAATATGTTGTACTTCAAAGGAGAACGTTCTCCTCTCATCTTGGGTCTATTGGATCATTTAATATAAATTCATTTCCTACAAATCTGCTGAAAACTGGCAGCTAGAGAAGTTGACCATTACTACACAGTAGAGATTCTTCCAAAGAGAGCAGTATTACGAATTCCTTGGTGGCAGAAAAACTTTCTCTCTGAGATGACACTTAGACACAAAAAAAATCCCTCACCCATTGAATTTAAACCCATAAGAAATAAGGTATTCCCTGCTGCCTCTAGAAACACCTGGCTTTAATCAGATGACTTGAATTAAAGTAAAACTTTCAGATTTGGTTTTAGAATCAATACAAACACTCCAGAAATAGATAACAGTTCCATAAAAGGAAGAGCACACATTCTGAGGACACAAGAAGAAACTATAGGATATCCTGAAAAACAAAGATTGACAAGTCCAAAGAGACTGAGATACAGATCATCCCAATATTTTTATGGAACATCTGCACTCCTGTTACTCTTGAGCATGTCTGACAATCTTCTTCAAACAAAAAAGATGAACAGGAAAATAGTCTTGTCCCATCAAGAGTTTGGAGGCAATTAACATTATTTAATATAACTGGCATGGATTAACTGATGCTGAAATTGTTTTCAGTTCCTCAACTCAACCTCACCTATTTCAATGATTTTACATGCTTTGCTGTACCACTGTTCTGCATTCAAAGCCAGGGAAACTCTGCCTGCTGTGCAAGTCCATAGCAGTGAGGCACTTCAACAGCCAAACTAAGAATATCCTCTGGCTTCTCCCTAACTGCAAGAGAAAGTCTGTCACAGGTGCTAACGCTCCAAAGTGCCTCCTGTCCTGGAAAAGTTTGGAAATGGTAACTATAAAAATCTGGATGTCAGCTTGCAGAGTGGTTTGACAAGAAGTTATATTTCAGACTCTCATGTTTTTTTTTCTCTAGGGATTCTATCCTCCACACAAAAAGGGGGAAAAATGTGTAAGGGTTATTAAAAGTCTCAAAAAGTTGGAACTTGAAATCAATAAATCCAGAAAGGTTTCATAAATTCCCTGGCTGAAAAAATGTGGGCTATCACATGAACTTTATTCATTCATTTCAAGGTTAAGAAAGGATTAAAGAAAACCAGAGACCAGTTATACTTCAGCTACACAACCCAGTTGCTAAAGCAACATTTTCCCAGGACAGGAACTTCCACACCAGTACAGAACAGGCAGATACAAATCACAAAGCTGAAGTGCTTCCTAGGTCTTCTGATTGAAGAGCATGCAATCCTGTAAAAGTTTACTAATTGTAATGTCTTCCTTATGGAAACACACAGCTCTGGTCTCTTCTTTAATAAGCAGTAGCCAAAAAGATCTGCATGGTAGGTTCAACTATGTAGGAAGCTGAACTAGTAGCTTCTTTGCAGTCCCAAGCATCCCATTCCCAGTTCAGACTACATACATGCATATAAAGAGATGAGTATGAGGAGAAGTTGAATTATTTAATCATGGGGATTTTCAGTACTGCATAGGATGCCAACTCACACCAGCTTCAAGTAAAAATGTGGCAGGTTTTAAGTATATAGAACTTACAGAAGAATCATTTACATGGCTGAAATCAATTTGTTAGGTATTTCTAAGGGTCCAACCTAAAGTACTACAAGGCCAAGAAGTACTCCTAGATGCCCTTATAAAAAGTGTTGTTTAAGAACTCATTTCAGCTGCACTCAGAGTGCTGGAGTAGTACCAGTATGGTAGTCTGGTGTTAGGGAAGAGGAAGAATACGAAAATAGAGCTAAAAACAAAGAATAAAGATGCTTATGATAGGTCTGAGACCATGATTATTCACTGATGGTTCTCAGGCCTTTTTCATTCCAAACTTAGTTTCTGATCCATGCTTTGTTAAAACAGAAGCAAGATCCATAAAGAGAAGGATCCATTTTAAACTGTTACATTTAGTCCAGAAGTCTTGACAGTGTTTTTAGTCTAGAAACCATTTCCTCACTGACGGTACACTGAAGTTTTTGAGACCTATTCATGTACTTGTCTGAACCATTTCTTATGAAGCTCTGCAAGAAGAGCAAACAAAAAGTAGCCCTTGTTTTGGTTTGAAGTTTCTCACATTTTGTATAACATCTCAGAGAAGTAATCCTAGAAAATATGAAGGAAATCAGACAAGATGTTTCTGAGCTGAAGGGCAGTGAAAACTTAACATACTGATATTTAGAAACACATCATCATCCAAAATACATCTTCCTTTACAACATTAACTTCTACTTAGATTGTCAAACTCAAGCAGAGACATCAGGTGTAGCTAAAAGCAAGTTACAGAGTCACATTAATAAACTGTGACTGCATCCAGCCTTGTAACTGACTGGATATGTGTTACCAGCTCTGACAACTTGCTGAATTAGTGTTAGCATTGCTGTCAAGAAGCAATTATACTTTATCAGCCATGCAGTAAAGCAGCACATTATGTATCGTATCATGTAAGAAGCAGCACAGTAAACGTGTGGAGTTTTAAAGTCCGCTGAGTGTACGTAGAAAGCTGACAGAAAAGAGAGATTCTCAGCATAGAACTCTTAACTGGCACAGGAAAGATATCCTAAAAGGACACAGCATTTGGTATCATAAAGCTTTAATTGAGCTAGCAACATGCTCTAGGGGTGATGGCTAACGATATCCTGGACCATACCAGAACAAGCAAACATCCAGAGCAGGAGGAAACAACTGATAAAACTCTAAACTTTCTCCAGCAGTCAAGTACTTCACTAAAGACTCATCTCATACATGCTGAAGTCAATGATAAAGGATTAAGATTCGGTGCTTTTGTTTGCTGTCTCTAAAAAGCATACAGGACTTCCCTTCCTCAGAGGACATTGAATGCTTAAGCCACTGTATAATGTTGAAACTGGAGGCAAGAGAATAACCAAGGCCAATAGAATCCAGTGTAATTGAATTGCTATCATTCAATACACCTTCTAAACACTTCAAAAGAAACACAAATTCTCATTTTTAGAGGGAAAATAACTTGGATTCAGCTCATGAACAACAATACAAAAAACAAAAAACAAAACAAAACAGGAAAATCCACAAAATGAAACAAAACACAGCAAAAGCTTCCTGACAAAACTTGCCTGCTGACTTGCAAACCAATAGCACAGCATTCAAAGGACAACTATGTGCTTGGTGAGACTGTCATGCTTCTGGTGATTATTCTGTTAACTTCTAGCTGCAGCCTTGAGTGATGTTTATCAGCTCTGCAACTTTGTCATCTTAGAGCCCTCACACCTCACAGTAGATAGTATCTCTTATTTTTAGCTACATTTTCAGGGAAGGAGGCTAAATCAGGTAGATTAACAAATCTGAGAAAAAGAAGTAGTTGAGCTTAGCAAAATGAATTAACTTTTTTTTTCCTGCTAGATAAGAACAGACACAGCACCACTTGTTACTGTCACTGGATGGAGACTGAATGACCATGGATAGGAAACTTTTTTGCAGAATTGCAGATAAGTGAATCCTGAAGCCTAGATCCTAGATGTCTTGGGTTGAGGTACTTTCATGTAAGAAATACAATTTGGTTTGGGAGGGCAGTGCTATGTAGCATAAATTTTTGACTGCCTTTACCTAGAGTTCTCTATATGGGCACTGCAGCTTAGAATACCTGATAAGAAACACAGTGGGGTTTAAGTCCTTGCTGAAAAGGGTAAAGCATGAGGACAGTGATCAACATGGTAAAACAATCTCCCAGAAGAAAATAGACACAGAGAGGTTCTGTCATTGATATTATGACCTTTCTGCTGCTTTGACCAGCTGATGAAAAGACTTATATCTACAACTATAGTACAACAAAACTTTTGGGAAAGGCCCAAGCATGAATTGGAATTGGGACCAAATCTCTTTTTATGATCATTTTAAAAACATTTTAAACCTCAGCAACCTAATAAAACACATGGGAGGTTAAAAAGTAAAACTGATTGGTTTCTAAAACAGACTTGAATATTGTATGCCTGTAATAATGAGAAAGGGTAAATGAAAAGCATGCCGATTCCTGTTATTCTTTGAGTTAGACTATGCCCTTGGGTAGTATACGAACCCCCAGAAATGCAAAATATGAAAGTAATAAACATACAATTGCTCAGAACTTGATAACGATCTCTGTGAAACAAAATCTGAGGATTTTTGGTAGGCTTTGATGACTCTGAACATGGAATTAAGTTGAATGTATTTTAAATTAAACCTAAAATAAAACCAGCTGCTGGCAAACATGCGTGACTGAATTCTTCATCTGAACACGTGCTGCTTTTGGCTATGTTTGTTTAGATTTCAAAACCTGACTGGCATTCTCTATTTTTGATTCTAGTATGAAGGTACAAGTAGCTACTGCTGGCATTTAGTTAAGCCAATCTAATTTTATAGATGTTTGTCTAACAACTCAGAACCACTGCTACTTCTATCAGTGAAGGATTATAGCACCAAATAAATCTATTCACAGCAGCAGAATCATAGAATCATAGAATGGTGGAGGTTAGAAGGGACCTTTGGAGATCATCCAGTCCAACCCCCCTGCAGAAGCAGGTTCACCTAGATCAGGTCACATAGGACCACATCCAGGCAGGTCTGGAAGAGCTCCAAGGAAAGAGCCTCCACACTCTCCCCGGGCATCCTGGGCCGTGCTGCCTCAACCTCCTGACACCCACCATTTAGGTATTTGTAACTGTTAATAAGATCCCCCCTCAGTCTTCTCTTCTCTACAATTCCATGTGCAATGTGGCTAAGAGATACACAGTCATCATTTAGGTTCTTTCCCATTGCTCTGCTAGCAACCCTCACATGGAAAAAAGAAAGCTTGTTAATCATCTTTCCAAAGAGTTAATTTTAAGAAAAAAAACAAGACGGATTCCTAACCAGAATTTTCCTATATGACAAATACTTATTCCACTAAAAAAAGTATTTAGCTTCTGGAGCAATACAGGAGAATAAATCATTCAGTTTGCTGATACATATGAAAAATACTATCCTACCATAGCAAGCCAGAGGGCAAACTTAACAAGATGTATAGAATACACTTCCATTTATGATTGAATTACCAAACAAAAGATATCCATGTCACAGTAGAAATGCCCTAATCAAATCAGCTTTCAAACGCCATTTGTTTGGCAATCTGACCTCCTACTCTCAATTCTAAATGACCAGAAATTCTAGAGGGACACAAAACATAGTGCATTCTGTAGCACTTTGAATTGAAAAAGCTTTCATACTTGCTATGGCTTTGTAAATATCAAAAAACTGTAAAGCATGTATATGCACAGTTACCTTTGTACTTGGTAGGATGACAGCAAGCAAGCAATTCATTCCGCAGTGCATGTGTGAAACCAGTTTTCTCTCCCATATTCACTTCATATTCAAACCTGGAGGTCTTTAAAAAGTATCTTAGCTCCTAAAAAAAAAAAAAGTCCTAACAACGTAATTCCTGTGAATTTTTTTCCCACTGTGTTTTAATCTGCTTTTAGCATCTGCATGTCTCAGAAAACTCTTTAGAACAGAGACACAGATGTTTTCATTAACCTAAAAACTGAAGGTCCATAACCACTGCTAAAAATCAGGCAGCATTAAACACCAGAAGACAAGAATTTTTAAAAAGCTACCCATAAATCTGAAAAGTAATGAAATGTAGACAGAAAAATCAATCAATTAATCAATGACTCAATCAATCAATCAATCCTTGGAATAGTTTTATGCATTTGGAAAAAAAACCAAACCAACAACAAAATTCCAACCAAAACTGAACCCAGTCCACATGCTACACTACTGATGATCCCTCCCAGTACAAAGTCAGCTTTCATCGTTTTCTTCAAGGCTCAAGGGTTTCATGTAACCAGGTTAGGCACACAGCTGTCCATGGCAGGCATGGCACATAATACAGGGCAGGAGAAGAAATTATTTCCCCGAGAGGGAATACTCTGGCTCCAACAGTTGCCCTACTTCCACAAAATCCTAGAGTCTTCATCTAAATTGGCTATATGAGGATGAGTTGAGATTGATACAACGCCAGAGTTTCAGATTTACTCTTTCCTGATGTGTATTCATTTCACTCCCTCTTCCCTCTAGACACCCTGACTAGTTGAAGGGATCCATTGGCCTCTAAGTGTCTGCCACCAGGCCCAGCTCTGCTTTCTCTGAGAAAACAACTGTACAGCTGAGAAGTATCTACATGAAAGCAATGGAAAAGGTCAGAAATGTAAAGAATTTATCAAATAAAGGCTGAAGACACTGTCAACAGGGAGTAAAGAGAAGATATCCTCAGAATCTTGTAACGTAAAAATATGCTGTATGCAAGAATAATTTCTCAACATCTTTACAAGACAGATCCTTGCAAATAATAACAAGTTGCAAGGAGGATGTAACTTAGAAATGGAAAGAATCTTTCTTATAGTAGTGAGAGAAAAACTTGACTGAGGACATCAGCACATTACAGAATCCTCATCATTAGAGGTCTTTAAGAAAAGTTCAAAGAACATCTTTTAGGAAATGGCTTAAAGATAATCATCCTTTCCTCAGGCAGGGGATGGGTTACATGACCTGCAGAAATCCATCTGCCAACTCTATTCTGTATGATTAGAATATTTCTTTGCTGTAGAGATGAAGTATTTTACATTAAATACTAGTAGAGAGGACAACACCCAATATCTGTGTGAATTTGTACCGTGCAGGTCCCCAGGCCTCCAAAAGGATGTTCCAATGAGACTGAGTTTCTCTGGAGGAGGCCTCTGCCTCCTTCCTGAATCCTCAGAGACCAAGGAATTTTTTTGCCAGATGGTCAGTACTAAGGACCAGTGATCCCAAGCCTTCTGAAGGCACAGGTTTTCTGTGCATTTCTTTGTCGTAGGCTAGCAGGTTGTTTTCCCCTATATTTTATAGATTCGTAGTTTAAAAGACACTGTTGTGTCTTCACAGGAGCACAATTCCAGCACTGAATTTTAGTTGAAATTAATTGTTAAAGTATAATAGGCTACTAATTTTGAAGAATCAGCTGAAGCTTGCACTGCTATCTGTAAGGTGGTGTTTTGTTTTTTTTTTTTACCTTGGAAATAGAGATAAAATACTGCCAGAAAACAAGACAACTCAAAATTTAGACTAGTGATCAATTACAAGTTTTCACAAATGACATTTTTAGTCACACCCCTGGGGCAGTGACATTTTGATTTGCATGAATGGCAGATGTTCTCTCCAGCTCTTGACTCCCATTGCAGCAATCCCTGCAGTAAGCAAGCTTTCAACAGGAGCTGCAGACTTCAGGACTACTAATTGTTCTGTAAGAAAAGTAGTAAAACTTGTATCATTTCAGAGAAACATTCTCCAAACATCACTTTTTAAACAATCCAAGGCAAAAGAAAAAAAAAATGCATTGTTTAGAATGAAACAGAGACCAAATAAATTGAGGGAGAGGTGGGGAGGGAACAGGGCAGGAAGAAGCTGGTGGACAACCAGTTTTCAAAACTGAAGTCACAAAAGGCTCAGTATTCAGTGGCAATAAGAAGTGTGCGTATAATTCAGGTTATATTAACCTTGAGTTTACTCCTGATCTTCCTTAGCAGTCCACTTCAATATTACTTTTTCTCCTTTATTATCATAGCCTCAGAATTGAGAATTCAAAAAAGAAATTTGTTACTGACAGGAAAATTAGTGTTGAAACAAGTATTTTCCAAATATAGATAGATCAACTCTCTACTTGGAGAAGTTAACTAAGTCAATGGCAGACATGTTCTCTATCCATGCCTTCCATCTTTGCCAACTATATACTAAAATTACTATATATAGCAAAATCTGAATGTAGCCTAAGCTCCCCCACCTGACCCCTTGCAATCGGTTGGAGATTATATAGTTCAACTGAAATGCCACAGCAAATTCTATCTTCTTTGTTATTTTCCCAAGTTTTTCAATAGCTTATTGTAAGGCATTTTAGTGCCATTTCCTTATCAGCACACATTCACTTAATAAATTCTAAACAAGGTTATTAGGAATCTGACCTCAGAACTGAGAGATTGCAAATTTCCTTAAAGCAGTGAGCAAGGCAGCTTCCAGCAAGAAAATGTGCAAGAACATGACAGCAGCCACTGCAGCATGTTTTATTATGAACGTGTTATGTTGTAGCTGACAAAAAAAAAAACCCATAAATGTAGAAATGAACGTGATTAGTTCTGCTTTTTAAATATAAAAGGAACTTGTTTTCTCTTAAGATGTCTTCTTAGGAAGACATGTTCGAAGGAGTTTAACCACCTCTTCTCAAGTATGTGGACAGAATATCTGGTTTCCAAAGGAGAATTTAGAAAAGTCACATAAATGTTGAACTATTCAGTTCCCCGTAAAAATATTTATCTTTGATATCACACCACCAAAATATCCCAGAAATCTTGTTCACCATGGATCCTACCAGAAGATCACCAGAGATAGCTCCTGAATCATAATTTGCAGCAGAATTGGGGCCTAATTAAATTTATTAGTTGTAAATAATATTATGTCAGTTTCCAATTTACCACTTGGATGTGATACGTACACTTTGGGCATATCATCATCGTCATCAACACATGTAAGAACTCGTACTTTCTTCAGAAGAGGTATTTGAAACAGATCAAAACTATAGAATTAAGTAAGAATTTAATTTAAGCAAATTTTCTACATCTCAGCTTTGTACTAAACTACAGAATGTGGTCTTGCGCAATAAGTATGTTCAGTATGTTTAGAGAGCTTCTATATTTACACTGGGCTATTAAATAAATAGTGTAACAATTGCTATTTGGATATTCCCAGTCAATAATTTTGGAATGTAGAATGCACCACAACAAAAGTGGACACTCACAACAAGTAAATGAGAAGGATATATAAAAATATGTCAGATACTATGACTTGGCAGCTGAAGAAACGTACAGTCACTCAAAAAGCATGGCAAGAAAAAGGAACAGAAGTATATTTTGCTATGCAAATCTCAGTATTTTTTTTCTCTAAAGAGTATTAGCACCCTAAGTCATTCACAACCAACAACACGCTCGACACAAAATGTCTGTCTTCTTTAAAATGATGAAAAGCTTGTTACTTTTACACAAAATTATTTAAAGAGTTTCCAAAAACTCTTAGTGGCATAAGCACTTCTTCTGAGAGGTGGCTGTCCTCAGAGGTATAACCTTACCATTTTCAACGGGGGTCTGTTAAAAGAATTTATTTGTGAAAGGATAATCTTCAGCAGTTTGAACTTTCTCACCAAGCTCCCTTCTCATTGCTATGCGGTGTGGGAGGTAAGTCTGCTTGCAATGCTAGCCATGTCTATCGATTCAGAACTACCCTTTTGTTCCACTTATTTTCTTTGCAACTTTTTGCCATTAGTAGCCACCTCCAAAAAAATATACTGTTGTACTTTTGAAGCCTTGATTTTCTTTCAGATAAATCGCTTCCAAGTTGGTTCTAAATTGCAAAGTTTCACCATTTAATGGAAAGCCATGAAGTCTTCTTTTGCAGAAGACAGAAATACATGGCCTTCATTTTGTCCCCTCTGTGAATGTTAGCCACAGAGCAATAGATAAATAAAAGGAATATCACCTAAGATATTGTAACAGTAAATTATACTGGGGCCAAAATTACAGATATGAAGACAGATTTCCATTACTTATAAAACACCAACAGAGTAAAGGAAAACATGATTCAGACAGTAAATCAGTTTCAGGAATTAAAAAAATAATAACACAGTAACAATCAGCACTAGTGACACATGTAAACACACCAAGGTGAGCAGTGAAAGAACGATGACAAAGTACTCCCTCCACCTGGATCAAACAAAAAAATTAGAGTTTGTTCCCTAATCATTATAAATGCACACAAAACACACAAGTACCCTACAATGCAAATTACAAGTAACCAATGGTCTTAGAAGAAAAAGCACACTAGTAAACATGCAACATTAGAAAGCTTTATGAAGTAGGTAGTTAATTAAGCAGGTACTGATGAGGTATCAAGACTGCAGCTTCATCACAATCTTAAAACAAAAAACAACCAAACTTGATCGAAAAGTTCTCTTCAAGTACATGTTTCTCTTCTTTATTCAATGCTCTCTGATACATTTTCAAAGTATTAAAAAAATCTTGGTAAAATCATTTACTGTAGGAGTAGCACTGGGGAATTTGGTAAAGGAAAAAATCAGTCTCATTGTTAGCCAAGCCACAAAGCATCTACAGAGCTTAATTCATCATGAAAATGCCAGCATGCCTGACAGCTGACTGACAGATCAACCCTCTACTCGTTCCCTCTCCCTTCACAGAGGTGCCCCTTTCATAGGACACGTCTGCTCCTCCTGGACAGAACAAATCATGTGCAGACTGGCTATAAGCAAGAGCTTAGCTCAGGAAAAAGAAGACAGATTGAGCACAAAAGCCTTCACAGAGCAGCTGGGAACTTGCTAGGTGGAGCCCAGCAAAACTTCTCCCTTACAGCAAATAAGCATTTCCACACATTTTCCTTCCTCTCATGGGCAAGGGAGATTGCTGCACTCTCCAGCCCTGCAGCCTCCATTGCAAGGCAGCAGGCTCTGGCAGAACCACCAGACATATGGTCACAGGGGTCTGCTGGTCCAAAACACATCAGTGCTGCCACCTGGGACTCAACCACATGGAGTAACCCAAACCCTCTTCCACAGGTAGCATCAAGGATTACAGGTTCAGCCTTTCTAGGTGTCAGTCAATCTGCTACTTGCTTTAAAATTAAGCCTAAGTGCTTTATGGGACTGAGGCCAGAACACTCAGGTTCTTGTAGAATTGAGCCCTGTGTTTTGACATCCATAATGTCAGCTCAGTCTTTCTGCCAAGCAAACCTCTTTTCCCTGAGTGTTGTTTGTTTTTTCAGGACTAAGCTCAGCGAGGGGTAGGGGTTAACCTAGGGTACAGGGTAGGGGTACAGTAACCTGATTGCCATGTATGTTGGAGGTACTTTATACCAAAAAGAAGCTATTAAGTGTGTTCACTTTATTGGTCCTTAATTCTGCAAGGGATAAGCAAAGCAACACCAGAATCAAGAGAGGTTCTCCCATTCAATTTGTGAAAGAACAGATTATATGTAGATGAAAAAGTAAATGAAAATTACACTATGTACAAGTAACAGAATAGTTTATGCATTCGTTATTTCAGCTTTCTCTCTATATTGTAAAAATCTAGAGCTAATTAAAAGAAAAAGGAAAACAAGGCAGTACTTGGAAGAATACTTTAGAAGTAAATGCCTAAATAAAAACACCCTCTAAATCACTCAAAAAGTAGAAATTATTTTTCCAATATTACCAATGTGTTGCTGAGAAACTCCCCTGAAATCCTTTTGCCTCCACAGAATGCAGCAGTGTCACATTTGCTTATCAGAAACAAAGGTAATAACGATACAGCAAGTGGAGTTAGAATGAAAACCAGGGTAAACTCCATATACTGAAGTAACTGTAATGATTCAAAACAAAACATCTTATTAAGTGAATAGGCTGAAGTATTGACTAAATCAGAAAGAAAATCAAAGACAGCAAAGCACAGATGTCTCTCTAAAAAGAATCAATGGACCTTCCAAACAAACAATGCACATCTTTGAATACTTCTACTGTAGCATCATGTGAGCAACAAGCATCCCTAAGTAAGGGCATGACAATAGACAGAAATATCCCAATTTCCTCTCCCCTATCTAGACAGACTTTTGCTCCTCAAATCAGGTTCCTGTACACTATATTTTCCTATTGCCTCCTGCCAGTGCAAGACGCAAGGGCCCTGTGCTCACCTTTCAAATTGCAGTCCTGACTCCACTCTGACTACACAGAACAAAGCAGAGACTTGAATGCTTGATAAATACAATTTAAGAATTACTACCATTTTCTTCGTCCCCCTATCCTCAGTTCCTTGTATTTCCAGTATGAAATAACCTCTAGAGATCTCAGCAGCAGCTCAGCCCACGTCTGGGAAAATGAGGGCTCACGTGTTGCCATGGCTCACAAGCACGACCTGTATAGCCTACACTAAGAGCAACACAAGATTTTATTACAGGAGATTAAAACTACTTGGTCTCCCAAGTAGTAGACTACAGGAGATGGTGCAGAACAAAGCAAGTCTGAAAAGAAACAGAGATTGGAATCACCAATATGCACTTCAGGTGAGGAAAACACAGGCTCTTACCATTGTAAAGAAATCACCTTCAGAAGTCAGTAGGTCAGATGAAATACACAACTGTCAATAAACAAATGCTCAGGCCACATGTTGACCTGGAAAACTGGTTATTTTATGGTATCTCCAGTTAGTGACTTATTCAGCCAGCACTTGATCTAGTTAAGTCATTTTCTGAAGTCATGGAACACAAAATCTTCTTTCTATGCAAATGCCAAATTTCATTCCAAGCAGAGTGTCCTTAAGGGGAAAGAGATTACTCAGGGGAAGATACACACTTGCTCTCCTTGGTCCTATGGCTGCAGGAGGCATTTAAAGGGTGCAGCCTCAGAAAGTACACTTTTTTCTCCCTAATACTGGAGTATCTGTGGGTCTTCTCTAAATGCAGGTACAAGTTCAATAACCAGGATTTATAGCTCCATTTTGCCTTACTGTATTGACTTCTCCAGTTCATATAGACATAGGAAGACCAGAGAAAATGGCTGTGAAGATTTTGTGTAGCTAGACTAGAAGAACAAAAAAATAAATATAGCTTCATTACAACTCAAGTCTAGAGAACCACAATAAAATCACCAGGGACTTCCACCTTATCTACCCCAGAAGAGAATAGAAATCATGAGTCACAGGGATTCTTTTTCCAAGCTGTGCCCTAGGTTCCTTCACATGAGCTGCCTGTTTCAGTCCTGCTCCAGCCCAGCCCCACATGCTGATGCTACAGCATCATTTTTCTGTAAGACTCTGATTATCATGTTGTAAAGCTGATAATGACAATTTAATCTCTGTTCCAGTTAATGTTAGTCTAACTAAAGAAATCTTGGGGAAAAGATGCAAACAGGAAAAAAAAGGAAAAGTTTGCACTCAGATGAAATATGTCATTTTTCCCAGTGTACAAGACAGTTCTTTGCAAGAAGCAGCTTCTTCTGTGGCAGTAGATGACAAGAGAACCAAGTCGCTTTTCACTCTAATCTCGTTTGCCATCTACTGTCAGCAGAATGAAGCTTTGCACCCAAATTGCAAATCTGAACCTATTATACTCAGGTGTGTGGTTCTTTCACGTCCCTTCAATGAAGCTGCAACAGATGAGGATATCCTCATTCTCTATCTTCCCCTTTTATTCCAAAAGCCAGAATTTTTCAGGATTCCCCAAAGCTACTGTTCTTCTCTGGAGCCTGAAAAGACAAGTCCTCAAGCTCTCTGTGAAAGAACCACGCAGCACTAAGCTTGCATGGCATTTCAACAGCTAATAGATGAGCAGGGACATGAAGTGAAATACCTACAAGTTAACAGACCAGTCAAATGCCTTGTTGACAAAAATAGGACTAGAACTTATTCATAAATGATTCACTTCTAAAAAAATCCCATGCTATATGTTCCTTTATAGTTCAGTTTTTATATTCCAGGAAAGGTATCATTGATAAATATAAACTTTGGGATGGCTTGGTTTTGTTAAATGTAAGCTATGCTGAATGCAAAATCTGCTAAAAGCTTTCATAACTGATCTTAAAAAATCAAGTCAATCTAGGAACATTTACTGTTTAAATTGGCAAATCCTCTACTGGAAACCAAACAGTTAAGGGAAAAAAAAAAAAAAAAAAGGAAAAAAAAGCCTTAAAAGACTCAAGAGAATTAGCTGTTGCTAAAACAATTTTATGGTCCTTTCCACTTCACTGGAGGTAGTTTGTATGGCTGACTGGAATCTATTCAATGCTGTCAAACATCTAACACTCCCATAGCTAGACGCCTTACAATGAATAACAAGCAGCCTAGCTGCCAATATGCTAGAGCTGCATTTTTTACTAGGGACTGGACCCCAACCCAGCAACACTCCAACTTCATTGTTTGGTGCCTTGTTAATTTAGAAGACCAAGATTAACCACAACAAACAGAAGTGCCAAAATTCCAAAGCACCACAGCTACAAAATCCATCGTATTTCATAAACCACATCAGGTTCCTTTAAAAGAAAGTACATCCAATTTCTCTTTCATAGTTTAAATTTATTTTGTAATAGAAAATTATGCACAATTTCAGCAGGTGACTTAGACAATCTAGGGAGGCTTACAATAGGTGCACAAAATAGAACATACAATAAAGAAGTAGAAACAGTGAAAAGAATTTACACAACTCTTGTTGAAAGACGAAGCAAATCATCTGTCATCTCAAGTAGCATCATTTCCATAAATATGACCCCAACCATTGATTGCCTTGCTCAGTATTGTGTTGCAAAGCAAAACCCTGGACTCTTACCATATTTACGTCCTTCATCTTTCAACTGCAATAATGGTGAGGCACTGACACCAGAATCATATTCCAAGAAAGACAGAGAGGACTCGGTGACAGCACTCTCTCATGACTGGGTTATCTTGGCAGCTTGATGATTCTGGCTTTGATAGGATTTCCATTCCGTAGCTCACCTCCTGCCATCAGACCCACATGGGCACACTCTCCTCTTCATACAGCAGCGAGTTAAAAGCCACAGACAATGCAGACATTATGACTTAGGGTATACTCTAGCATTTTCAGCTTCAGGGTAAAACCAAGCATCATTCCAGCCACATATTTCACACAGCTTACAAGTTTGTGTTTTGCTTTTCATTATTATTATTTTAGTGAAATTACACTTATGTGTAGAGCTCCCAGGAATTCTCTAGCAACCCAGAGGTGAAGAAAAATTTCAGAGTCTCTATTTGGTGAATAAAATGAAGCAAAGCAGCTGTTTTGAGGGGGGAAAATGGTTATATCATACAGGTACATAGCTCTCAGAGAAAAACTAAATGTAAATCAATAGTAGAACTAATAGGCTCATTCTTACTAAATAAAAAATAGATGTTACATAAACTAACCTTTTAGAACCGAGATGATTATCCACACCTTAAAAAAGATATAGCTTCATCTGAAGGAGTGAAGATAAGCAGTGGGCTGGGTATGGTAATGTGTTCACACTTGCTTGCCTATACTTGTGCTTTACAGCACTTAACCTCAGAGAGAAGCAGGCTTAACACTGCTGTAGTGGCCAAGGACATTCGCTTCATCAACCATGCACTTTTAAGCATCTATTTAGAATACCAATGGTATATCATTGGTTTTGTTAAAGAAGAAAACAATGTCAAAGCAATAAAATGTACTTTTCAGAAACCTATCGTTCCCTAGATGAAGATGGTAGTCACAGTGCAAAGTTAACAAAAAATACTGAACTTTTTGCTACACTGTCTAGGCCTCTTGCTCTGAAAGCAAGTTAGTATTTATTGACTCCATATCTAACCTGCTGTCCTTACTCTCTTGATTTGAATAACTTCCTGGCTGTTCTCCACACGTTAACATATAACTGTGCACCTTAAAAGAAACACCATTAAATAAACAACATTCATTTGAATGAACATACATGAAAACTTTCCTGAAAACACCCACTCGCCCAGTTTAAAAGAATTTCTGGGGCCACAAACGTCCACAAATACCTGACACATTTTACATACTGTGACAAGACTGGGCCAAAGAACTGTTACCTTGACTGTAAATGGAAAAAAAACAATGGTGCCATGGTTCCTCTCAAAAAGGAAAGCCCCTCAAAGTGCCAGTCCCAAATTGCTTTCAAAACCTTAATCACAGTAATTAATCACTAATTGTTAATCACAATCAGCGCTGATCTCAGATCAAAAGCTGGTTAAAAGCTACATCCATCAATTCCATTGATATGAATGTTTAACATAAAACTTTGAGGTTACATGTTTACACAAAATACATGATTTAGAGAGGAGAAAGTAGAACTTGAACAGTGCTCTGCCAGGCAGAAAAAAAGCTTTTTATCTTACCACAGCTTAATGACTTCTTAATAGTGTGGTTAAGCACTATCAGCAAGTCAGTAGTCAGTTGGGAGGTAAGATGTGACTTGCAGTGGAATGCCTTTGGGTATGAAGAGACATGTACATGCAAATGAATGATCACTTCTGCAGAAGCAAACTTAAGGCTACAAAATTTATGTGAAACCAAATTCTTAGTTACATGTTTAGTGAAATAACATGACAGCTAGGTAATACCCAGTAAATCTCTCAGAACCAACTCAGCTGTAATTATACTGTGTTTGTTACTGCTGCTTTGATGGATAATTATTAAGATTTTTGGAAATATATGTATTTCATTTCAACCTACTTCCTATTGACATAAACACCAAATTTCAAGCAGTTCCATCACTACAGATGAAATTATCATTAATACCGGGAAATCAGGTTACTCTTTGGTATCAAACATCTGCATGGAAGAGAACAGTCATGAACCAACATGGGCCAGAAAGCTCCCCTTAAAGGGCTGTTCAAAACTGCATGAGCTCTGATTCTCCAGAGGACTTTTGTAACAGATGGGCATGAAGCAAATACACTTAACAATTTCCATGATTATTTCCAGAAATACTTCTATAGTACTCAAGTGTCAAAATGCTTTTAAATCAAGTAAATAGCAGGTGGCAAGACTTCTAAACCTGACTAGGAGAATTGGATGTTTATATTCCATGAAATTCAGTTGATTCTAGATCTATAGTTTCATCATATTCATTTTTAAAAACTCCTTCATTACTGACTGAAAGATGAGAACAGTGTCTTAATGAGTATAAAGCCCAAGAGAAATCAAACCAAATGGTAATGTAGACATATTTTTATGTCTTATTCCACTGTGAAAACCGTTCTTTTACCTTTTGCCCAGAAATGGGTGAGCCTTCCATGCAATTCATCAGGTTTCTAAATGGTCTCCTGTCCCTGCATTCACAAAGACTTTAAAACCTGATGTACGCTCAGGTAACTTTGCTTCATGAGAACAAAATATATGACTTCACATCATGTCTTCAAAGTGATTGTGTCATTCAAGATCACATCAGCAAGAAGCATTACTAAATCTGACAACTTCAATAGGGCAACCATTCTGGATCCTTCCAATACTTACAGACCAACATAGTCAAGCTTTTCCTCCATTTTCTCTTTTCAGACAAAGTTTCCTGTTAACTGCTTACAAAAAAAAAGCAAACTGTCATTTTGAGGAACATTTCTAGTGCAATATATTGCATTCTCTGTATGTTTTTACAGTTATTTTCAGAAATCTAACCACAAGGAATTGAATACAGTACTTTAAACTCTGCTAAGTATGGTTCTTATTGACAGCTGGTGTTGATCACTTGAACTGCGAAACTTGCAGGAAGGAAGCACCTGAGTTCAGCTCTGAGTGTTCTCCAAAGTCTCCAGGAGTGTTTTATGGTACTGTTCAGTGTCTTTAATCAAGTAGCTCATTACTGGCTGGCAGAAATTCTTTGATGCTGTGAACTCAACTCAGCATAAAGTTATTTTGTTCATAGTACTGCCATTTCCTTTTCAAATTTGTAAGGTTACAGTGCATGAATCTCCTGCTGCTGTAGGCTTGGCAGTGTTTTCTCTAAGCTTTTATTTTCCTAAAGGTGATTGTTGTAACGGGTCTTGGACTTTTTTTTTCCTCAGGATTTTTCTTCTTCATTCCTAATAATCTCAGACCACCAACATTCTTTTCTGTAAGCCTTCCATACAGTGATAAATCTTTACTAGAAAACTTATGGCAAGTTGTGGTGGGTTGACCTTGGCTGGATACCAGGTGCCAACCAAGCCGCTATATCAAGCCCCTCATCAACAAGACAGTCTGGGGAGAAAATAAGCTGAAAAATACCCCAAAAACCTTGTGAGTCACAGTAAAGGCAGTTTAATAAAGTAATACCAAAGGTTATGTACGTGAAAGCAGAAAGAAACAAAGATGTTACCCTCTACATCCTCCCAGCAGCTGATGTGCAGCCACTTCCCAGGAAGCAGGTCACCTTGTGAACTTTTCATTACATTTCCCTCTCCCCTGTCCAGTTTAAGAGGGGGAGTGTTAAAAAAGGCTTTGGTGGACATCTGGCACCTGGCCAGGGTTAAACCGACACATTTTCTCACACAATCACTACTTCTGCTCTTCCTGACACACTTGAAATCCCTAGCAGCATTCACCTTAAACATCCCTCTTCTCCTGTGTTTCTCCTGTCTCTACCTGCTCCTGTTCCCAAAGTTAAATTTTCTATCACAAGCTTTTCTCCAAGAAGTTAATTGCCTCAAGGCACAGATCTTTCTTTCTCTGATTATATCTGTGTTTTACAATCACTCTCTATCAAGCCCTTTATTAATTTTTTCTTGTACTTTTCCTATAATAATGGCATGGCCATTCTAAAAATACAAGATCTGCGGCTTTTTTACATTCTCTTCATTTCATATTTTTTCAGCTGCTCTAACATTAGTAACAAGGTAAGTACTTCATGCTTATGAGCTTCATGCAGCAAGAACACACTGCAACATGTGTCTTCTCACATCCCAGATACATTCAACACACTTCACTTTGCATTTTCCACCATGTCAGTGGGCAGGCAGGTTTCAGAAGCAGCCACATGCAGAGATGAACTTATAGCAATACCTGAGGAAAATGCTTAAAAGAACAAGACTATGTGTTCAAATTCTATTAAGCTGAAGTGAAACTGAGACTATAAAGTGTTTCTCCTTTGAAAAATCTTGGCTCTGCCTTGCCCTTGACTAATGGAGCACTAATACACAGCAACATCAGCAGTACAGATTTTTTTTCTCTTCTAAAGAGATATTTCCATGTGGCCTCACTGCCCTTTGCATTCAGGCACAGAGAAAAGCACCAAATACCAGAGCTGGCAGCTTCACACATCTTGCTGCTGAAGCATGACCCAACCAACTGCAACCAATACACATGGCCCCTGTCAGCCACCCACATAGCAATGCACAGATTTTTGGAACAAGTAACAAATCACTTCCAGAAGCCCAGAGGGAATCCAGGACCACAGAGCTCACCAGTGTGGGCAAATGCATCTTACACAATTAAATCATCTAGTAAATGAAAGAATCGTCATTTTGCTAGTAGACTTCTTTAGACTTCAGGACATTCCTCTGACACAGAGAAGTGATACAATCCATTCCTCAGAGACATAACCATGAATTGACAAAGCTAATAGGAAATCTGTACCTGAGTAAGGTGCTGACTCTGGAGCTCATCCCACGGGTCATCAGTGCCTTTCAGACCCAGACCAGGGAGAAGCAGTGCTGCTCTGCAAGCAGCATGACCAAGCTGCACTGAAGGCCACAACTGCAGCACTGGGCTATGACCATGTCAGTGAAGGTGCAGATCTGTAGTTACTGAGGCTGGGCAGACTCACCATTTCTGACCCAACAGGAATCTTCCCTACCTCATGTTATTCTGTTTCTAATACTTGTCCCCACGGATTGCCCTTGGCCAGGGTGTACAGGCGCAGACAGCATTTGTTACAATGCTTGATCATACTGACATCCCAGTGGCCACATGTATTTCAAAACTGCTTTTGCTCTTCCTTGCATTTAAGTATTTTACTTTCATTTTTAATAAAAAAATAAAGATAACATTTAGAAATCAGGAACAAGCCACAAATACAGGGTTTGGAATTGGGAGACTGAATACCTGAAAACTTACACCAGCTTTTAAACACAAAGACACAGAAAAGAAAAATAGAGGAAAAAATAAAAAAGGAAGGGTGAACAAACTTAGTGTCTTAGAGCTGGCACCAAGAAGCAGTCAGGGCTCCTAGCAATGCAAAAGACAATTAGATTCCAGCAGACAAACCAGAACTTAATGATTATGACTGCTGATGCTGCAGCCTGCATTAGGTTAAGTAAGCTGGATGCAAGCCAGTATCATTGCACAAATGGCATGGCACATTCAGAAGGCATGTGAGGAGAGATTACTAATATCTTAAAGGTGACCTTTCACACATGCTATCCCAGCAAATCAGGCAATTCGTTTGGTTATAATGGACGAGATCAACAGAGGCCAGTCTCTCCAAGTTCTGTATACTTCATACAAATAGGATTATATATTTCTTTAAAAAATTTATTATAATTGACTGCACCTCATTTTAGCAAAGTACCCTAAGTGCTTTATTGGTTTATTTCCCCTCTTCCCCTTGTTTCAAAGAAAACATAATCTAACTTTCCATTATTCATTATAATTCAAGCAGGCAGCAAACTAAAAAAGGGCTCTAATTTTTAGCCATATTCCCTATTAAAAAATGTAAAATGTTTCCTAAAAGGGCAAGTGCATTAATTAAGGCTGCCTCAGGATAAATTAAAATCACTAAGAGCGCTCTGCTTTCCTGAATGAGTTTTCCATTGATTATTAATAATTGAATGAAACCAATTACAGCATAGGTAACAGAAACTGTACATCTCCACTTTTGTAGAAGCTGAAGAGCATACTGGATAAACAGAAAAAGGTCTCTGCATTTTCACGAAGGAAAAAAAAAGTAGTTTTCTTTGTTTCTGAACTAAATCTCCCATAAACAAAGCCAATAGCCAAATACATTGGGTACAAATCTCATCAGCAAGGCCCAAAAGGGAACCAGTGTAATTTAGCGTGCTTAAGGTCACACTGCTCTATTTTTCTCCATTGATAAGTCATGTTGAACTTCACATAGATATAGTCAGTTGAATCACAGAATCATTTCAGCTGGAAGAGACCTTTAAGCCTTTGTCCTAGACCTATCAACCACTAGACCATTTCACTCAGTGCAACATCCACCTGTCTCTGAAACCCCTCCAGGGACGGTGACTCCAGCAGCTCCCTGGGCAGCCCTTTCCAATACCTGACAACCCTTGCAGGAAAGAATTTTCTCTTCAGATCCAGTCTGAACCTCCCCTGGTGCATCTTGAGGCCATTTCCTCTTGTTCTGTTGCTTGTCACTAGGGAGAACAGATCAATCCCTACCCCAAAACAACTTCCTTTCATGTAGTTGAAGAGAACGATAAGGTCTCCCCAGAGGCTTCATTTCTCTGGTCTAATCTTCAAAATCTCTTCAAGACCTTGAGAGAACACCTGCCCATCATATGCTGCTATTATTTGTGAGACAGGTGTTTCCTCCTTAACCTATCATTTACAAAACAATCCCAACCCACTTTAAGTGCATTTTTATCTTTTCCTTATGTAGATGCTGTCAAATAGAAGTTTGTGGTTTTTCATGCTCTTTTTCCAGCTTTCATACGATGGGTGCACTCACAGACCTGTATTACCTTCCTGATGTCTCCATCAAGGCAAAAAATAAAGGAACTGTAAAATTATGAAAGTTAATTCATTTGCCTTTATTTAGAAAGCCACTTTTCTAACCCCTTATACCAATTTCTGTGGAACATCTCCATACACTACAAGTACTCATATGCCAGAGAAACATTGCTCCTGGAGATAGAGGATCAGATGTTTTAAAGCATGAAAATACATTGTTGATATCCAGTATATTATAGCCCGATTTTTTGTATAGAAAATGATGCAGACAAGCCAGAGCTATCTGCTTTGCAAGAATGCTCCTCAAGCAACAAACTTCTGCCCCAGGCCTCTCATTTCAAAGCAGACTTTACTGAATTACATATTTATCTGTAATGTTTTCACAGACTATTAAACAAAGATCTAATTGAAGACTTAAAACTGATGCAAAACCAACACCAACTTGTTTTAAAGTATATTCAACAAATAACAGAAGTGATAATGGGAGCAGTGAATAATTAGAGAGCACTTACTGTAGCAGAGAGATGTGGCCCATTCAACTGTGCGTGCAGGATGGCTTCGTTGATGGAGTTCCTCATTCCCGTCAGGGCAGTTTCCAGATCATGTGAGGCAGCCATTTCATTAGACAGATATTCCAGCGTGGAGATATACTCCCTCCATTGTGCATCCAGTTCTGACACACTGGCCAAACAGCCCCTCATTACATTTAGACAATATCCAACACAGGGTTTGATTAGCGTCAGTCCCTGGCAATGTGGGCAGTACTGCATCTTCACTAGCGCTCTGCTACAATCCTTCGTAAGTGCTGCATGTTCAGTAGTATTTATCACTTCAATGCCCAGACTGAGGGCCTGGCTGAGCATCCTACTTGCCCAAAGAGATTTTGACAGCTCTGTAACCATGTTTTTGGAATAGTGTCCAAAAGGATTTATGTCTTGCCTCGTAAGCCGTAGACATTCCGTATAGTCCTCCGATAAATCTGTAATTCCTGGGTTTATTAGCCGACTATACACCAGAGGAAAGAGACTGTCAAAGAACCGTAATACTGCACTTTCCACTGTAGTCTCTGCACCCAGAATGTAGAGAGAGATGTCTGTAAAAAGTTCTTTAACAGGCTCTGCAGCTTCTTTTGCCATAGGTCTGTAAGCTGTCTCAAACAGGGAACTTGTGTGGTTTTCAGCAAAACGAAGCAACGACTCAAAGGCCTCTAAAAAAGCAGCAGGGGAGAGAAAGAAACTGGAGGTTAATAGCAAGCATCTGACATCTTGGTCACAGGACTAATACTGTTCTGAACAAGAACAGCAGTTATTACATGAAATCTGTAGTATGACTACATTAATAGTTAATACAACTTTCATCAGTAATGTGATTAAAAAGACATCTAAATGTAACATGTGCATAATAAAGGCAACACATAATGAACAAATATTGTATTTAAAAATGATGACTCCATTCTCACTAGCTCAACCCTGACACAAACTCCAGAGGTCAATGAAGCACTCACACAGACTTCAGTAAGCACAGGCAAGGTCTAAGTTGGCTTCTATAACTCACACTGCATTGGGACAGTTCAACTAGATTCATTTCCGAGACATCCCTCAAGCTCAATGAAAGTTTGTGAGATGAGTACAAACAGAACTTGAAGCTTTTGTTTCACAATGATTTGAGTGGATGGCTGAAAGGCACTTCTTGCAAAGTACAACTCAAGGATGAAGGAAAAAAATCTGTTGGAATAAATTATCTCCCTGTTAATATCAGCTAGGCCTGGACACCAGCCAGTTTGTCAGGCAGGACTTGGCATCTAAGCTGTTATGAACCAAAACTAAAATGAAATAATAGTCAGAAAACAGTATCTCCTTTAACTACACCATTTTTGAGCGTCCTAAAAAAAATATTTAAGGTGTGCCATGGTTCACATTTCAAATTGCAGAAAGCAAAACACCTGAAACACCAACTGGGCTGCTATAATTCATAGACAGGGGCAAGGAAGGGATCAGTTCCCAGTATTATTTTTAATGACACAGACAACAGTAATCCACACCATTCCTACTGCTTTCTTTGGAAGCTGTACAACAAAAACTCTGACATAAATCATTCTTGCACTCCTCTGGATGGCAGTAGTTCCAGTCAAGGCAAGGAGATATACCACTTTATACCCCTGAGACTGGGACAGATAATGTGGTTCCCACTCTGCATTCATCTGAATGCCATCATGCAATTCACTGCAATGTAACACAAACCGAAGTTGCTCATCTATCAGCTCAGCAAAGGAGCAGATAAAATCCTCTAAGTCAAGATTAGCAAACACTGGCAATGTTGTGTAGAAAAACTTGCTCAGTGCCTTCTTCTATATCTCTGTGAGCAACTAACTTGGCTTGTTATGATAAGCATTACAATCTTTTTACCACAAAGTGTGATTTAGCCAGACAGATAACACAATGTATGTCATTGTACATTAAATCATGGGTATTTTACACACGCAGACCCTAGATCCTTCTGCCAGAGAATCCCTTCAGAATTTCTACTGCTATTACAGCAACTAATACTCTGCACGTGCTTATAAAATCCTAGAAATCAAAAACTCAGATACACTTCAGCTGAAAAAGAAGAAAGTTCATTCTCCAGCAGAGAAACACCTTGCCAAGTTCCAGACTGAAGCAGACTTTTACAGCTGACAAATTCTTAAAATTGGATTTATGATGGAAATAGACACAACCTAAACCACAGTGCAGTTAGCTGCCTGCTACTGCACACTATCAAAACAGTTTTCAGTTTGTCTCATCACCTCTATGTGTTCATTTTTACATAGAAACACTTCCACTGATTGTAGATGTGCTGCAAACACCTATAAGGTCTCATTTGCTTCCTTACCACTGGTGGTCAGACAGAATAAGAACATGATGCTTGCAGGCACTCTAGCAATGATGTTTGTGAAGGAAATACGTAGCTCTTTTCGTTGTTAAGGCTTTAAGAGCAGTTTAAGACAAATTCCTGGATCAATTAGATGTTCTTAGACATTTACTAGAAATAACAAAGCTTCATGCAGTTGGATGATTTTGTGGCAGCAGAGGAGGCAACTCCAGCACCTTGTTTTAGAAGTGATTAATTATATGCTTTTAATGCATTTTGTATGGTACTTTGTATGGAGTTTCTAAATCCTAACAAAGGTTTACCACTACCTGACATACCAGGTGCTCATCTCACAGTCAAATACAGCAAACCTTAGACATTACGAACTGGTAAATGTTGAATTATAAGTGTACACTGGGAGAAACATTTGATTATCTTTCACAGAGCTTGGCTTCACCCCCCCCAACAGCAGCATACTATGTGCTATGAAGTGCAAATACACCCATTCTGAACAGAAATAAGCCGTAACAAAATCAGACAGAATTTGATGGAGACATTATGCTTTTTTTTTTCTTCCTTTACTATTAAAATAAATAGAAAGGTGGAGATTGAGGTTTATTCTCACGTTTCTCAAGGACGCATTTTTCATTTAAGACTATAGGGAAAGTGAAACAACAGCTAGCTTTGGATGTTGAACTAATACACTGATAACTGCTGCATGAATGTCAGCCAACATCATCTTCCATGAGAATTTTATTCATACTATTTATCATGCATTCACATGACAGTTGAAACCACCGCTAAGATGTCTGTGACAGTCGAGCACAGCTGGTCAAACACAGCTCAAACCTGAAAACTTCACATCTGAACTGCTGGTGTTTGAAAATTAACTTTGGGAGACAAGCCCAGTTATGATGAGATGCCACATTGGTTTTGCTGTTCCACCAACAGCACAGAGCCTGTCAGGCCAAGCTAGTTTCCATGCTGGGTTTCTAACATGGTTCCTAACATCTATACACACAAAAAAAAATGTATTATGCTCAGTCACACACACAGATGGAAAAATATTGCCTTGTGTGTATAGCATCTATGCTCCTTCATCATGAGCATGGCACAGCTTGGTTCTGAATGACAGCTTCCTTGCAATAAAAATCACAAAGGATTTTAAACCAGTTTTGACTTATTCAGTAGGATTTAGTCCTGATATAAGCCCATTGTGTATGTCAGAAGCAGCTGCAGAATTTAAGTGTTTCTGCTACATGAATCTGCTAAAGAATAGTGCTACATGGAAAAAAAAGACTTAAAAGAGCCATGTACTCGTCTGCCCAACAATGGTATACCAGATTTCCTCTATTCTTTCACCACCTGGATGTTAACTTGGGGAAAGAAAAGTACATTTTAAGTAACATTACAGGCAAAGGTAAAATATCTAATGTCGTAAATACAGCTTTGACTAGTTCTGTGTGTCATAAAAACATTGCACTCAATGACTTAGGCTAACTCACTTCATCTGGAACAGCTTCTTGTTTTTAAATTGCTGTCATCTTTATTTTAATGCAATTAGGTGCAATGGCTCTCCAAGTTTGTGTCCAGGCCACCGCTTCATCTTCTGCAGCCTTATCCTTAGAACTAGTATCAAAGACAAAAAACTGCCACACATCAATTTGTCACTCTTTCTGCCACAAAAATCACTCTGGGTGTGTTCTGTATAATTACTTATTTTTTCAGGTTCCCACGCTCACGGCAATGTAGCTTCAAAGAAACAAACAATACACTGAAGTGCATAGTGAGTGTATACACAGATGGTAGCAGGAGCGCGTGCATTCAGGACTGCCTTCATCTCACATATTCTAGATTTCTTGGAACACATGACAGCAGATGTAGTCTCAGGAAATACACACAGATGGGAGTTTTCCAAGAGAATCTAGTTTGTCATATGATAGCCATGCAGAGAAAAAGTTAATTTGCTTCCCTCTCATTATCAGACTTTCACAAGCTATTGGGATCCTTATTCTGGAAGCAACTACAGTGGTTAGATGGAGAGCATTAGGAGAAGCTAAGTAATCTCTAACTTGACAGAATCCAAATCAGTCCAAATCCATGTTCTTTTCTTTCTACAGCTCTAACACACAAGAACAGGAGCCACTTTCCCAAAATAAAGTCAATCTGAGCACCGCACATCTCTATGCACAGAGGACCACTTCTGTCACACAGTAGCTGAAGCTCACAGAGTGGGCCAATTGTTTGAAGCCCCACGTCTTCAAAGACCAATGTCAGAAAACTGAGCTCAAACCACAACACACAGATGTGAAAGGAAAGTTACTGCCATTGCCATTATGTTTCTGTGTGCAACTCAAAGCTGGCATCTCGCCCACAGAACTGACAAGGTAAGACCACCCTGCTAACACAGCAGCTCTCCAGCTCTCCTTACACTCTGCAAGAACTGAATTTGTGCCAAGCTCCAATTTTAAAAATTCACCAGCTTCTAACAAAGAAAGAAAGAAAGGAAACTATTATGTGATAAACATTAATGAAAAGATTTTAAACTGCTCCATAAACCAAAGTAGAAGCAAGCACTGAAACTATCTATACAGAAATAACATCTGTGTACATTTTAGATTGGAGTGCAATCATGAAATAAGAATGACAAATTTAAGTAGCTCCATTATTTGTTTGGTCTCTGAGGACCACACTAATATTTGGCTCCTTTCCCCTCAACATCTTGCATTTATTACAGAGTTCCAGGATGAATGAAAGCTACAGTTTGTTGAACAATAGCTTCCTTTTAATGCTTTCAAGTCCATTAAAATCTTGTGCATCTTTATGGCTTGCCAAAATAAAGGACAACATACTAATATTTTGCAGCAGTAGAATTTAAGTACATGCTGTTTGCAACTTGATGCACAGAGAACAATGTACACAGCAGAAGGTCACACCCGGATACACATCCACATGACACACATGATAAAACTCAGTTGTTCTTTTTTGGATCTGTAATGAACTCTAAATGTAGAGTACTCAAAAAGCATCACTAAACAAGATGAACAGGTGAGGGTTGGTTTAGATCTTAATTACTTTTAAAAAGAATGTAAGTGCAAAACAAATTGTGTCATGTTTGCAAAGACAGAACCTGACATCCATTCACACTTTTGAAAACAACTACTTGCAACTTTCAGCTTCATTTCTGTTTTGTGCCATTTTGCTAGTAGCAAAAAACATCAAGCACTGGAAGTTTCCTTCCTAAAATATTCTGAATCATTCTGATGCATCTAAGAGCAAAGCTCTTTATTATTAACCTACTTTTTCACGTGGTTTACTGTTTTTAGAATGCCACTCTTCCTCTGCATAAACACAGTCACTCTTAATGGATGACAAGAAACAACATGTTAATAAATGTATCAGCAGTCTCATGGAAGCACGACTACACCAGCATTTATAGGAAACAATGCATACTCCTTTCAAAACATTTTGGGTCAGAGAAAAACCTGAAAGCTCTCAGAATCTCAGCCAATTGGAAGCATCTCTTGCTTCTGTCTACCTCCTGTGACTGCTTTTAACAAGACAGAGTGCAAACCAGATTCAAAATCAAGAAAACAGAATTGGGTTTGGCAAGAAGGGAAAGAGAAGTTTGAATTTGCTCACCTTGACAAGGAGAAGGTATGATGTCTTTAGAGCTAAACAGTCCTTCAGAATATAGATCAATCAGGAAAAGAAAAACTGTTTTCCATGACTGTGCATAGGAGCAAAGTCCTAATGGTTTCTCTGTGAGCTTGTCTATGTTAATAACATCAGATAAATATCCTATCACCTACCTGTTGAGAGAAATATTTGACCAAATTGAAAAGACAGAAGTCTGTGCCTCCTCTGTACCTCACATCTATGGACAACGCTGACTAAGGAGAAATCAGGGAGGAGGATTATTTGCAAGCTACTGCTGTCATCCTTTAACCCTCTGCTCAGTTCTAAATCTAATTTAAGATTGCAATTAAAGTAAGAAAACTTAGGAAAAACTGCAAGGGCTTTAAAACATTTAGCAATGAGAGTTCCAGAGCCTAAGAATGCCTGGTCTTGGGAGCTTGGACAGAAGTTTGCCACACGTAATACTGGACACAAGAAAGCCTGGTGCAATTTGAGTTCCAGAGCAGCAGACCACTATTGTAATTTGGTAATGTGGGCAAAGCTAAGAAACTCCAGTAAAGATCAGTTTCCAAATAGCCTGTTGGAAAGCTGATTTCCAGGAACAGCAATGGGAACCAGCACCATTAAGTAGCATCTGAAAAATTCCATCTCAGCATGAAAATTAGTCTTGTTTGTTGTTTTCATATGGACAAACCTTTCAGCCTTTTCACAGTCCTGTAATCATATAGGAAGCAACCACTCCCTCAGACTGCTGCCCCAGCCAACAAACCCATGCTCTTTTCTGCATCAAACAAGAAATTTCCTTTTTTTTCTTCTATTTTGTGGTAAAGTTAAATAGTTCCTTTATGATACAATCTTGTAGAGGGAGAAGGGGAGGAAATATACAGGTCATATTTTGGTGAGATTCATAAACACTGAAACCAGTGAGTGTTTGATTCTGGAAGCATTAATAATCGACATAACATCACCAAGTTTAAAATAGGCTCACTGCTTCACAGGCTGGGGATGCAAAGGTGAAAAAAAGGCAGCAGACACACAAGCCTAGGAGACACCTTAACAACAACAGAACAGTGCCGTGACAAATAGTAATCTTTTAGTCTGCTCTGGCTATTTTGCCATGAGATCCAAGAATGATTTCTGTAGAGTGCATGCTGGGGAATATATCCAAATTTCTGGACGAGGTAACCACAGCACACAGGTTTTTCAGACTCAGTGGCCTTGGCTTTATCATTAACAAAATGACAATGTACAACAAAGTCACAACTCAATGCAAAAGTATTTATCAAAGACAGTCTAGAGAAAGCTCTGCAGACAGTTGCATCAAATCACAGCTACTCTTTTAAAAGAAAACGGTACATGGAAGAGTATACAGAAAATTAAGTCATTATGCTTCACAAAGTCATTTTGTTTGCCAACTTTACTTTGAGCTGCTCACTATTTATTTCACCTCCAAACTTTTTGTGAATGCAATGAATGAGCTGACAATTAAATGTAGCTGTTTATTGTTCCCGTATACTGCATTTCAGATTGGTTACATGTTATTTTATACACTGTAATTATGGGGTGCAATTACTTCCTTTTGAAGTGAGTAGTCCCAAGTAAAACGAAATCAGTTGACCAGCAGAAAGCTGCAGACCAGATGTGGTATTAACCTTTTGACACTGCTGGGCTTCAGTTGACAGATAAATAAAGCAAGTAGCTCTCTGGGAATATTTGTGCAGTAGAAGGCTGATGGGCATCTTAGCATCACCATGGTAAGATGATCTAGAAGAGCAGTAAAAGCCCTGAGGACTATGGTTAGACTTTTCATAAAGCCATGGTTATTGTTATTATTCTCCTTCTGTCAAAACAGAATTCCAAAAGATGATTCACATCACTCATATCTGTCAAGTTCAAACCTGTCAGCTATTACTTCATAAAATCAATTCATTGTTTTAACAAGATCTAGGCCAGAATAACTCAGAACTACATTAGCTACGCCTTTAATTTGCTTTCCAAGAACAATTAATTAGAAAAAAAAATGGTTCTCACAATCTGTAATGGAAAAAACCTGAAGCATTGATGTACCTATGGGTAGCTAGGTTCCTCACATAACTATATGTACCTTTGAAGTTCTGAGGAGGTTTAACAGCCATCAGACTAAGAGCTGAAACAAGCAATGCTATCTGATGTATTTGATCAATCACTAACACAGTGAGGACTGGAAGCCTCAGCAAGTAGCATACAATTCCCAAGAAGCAAAACAGCACAAAGCACTTGCAAAATAGCTTTGAATGACAACACTGTGACCATCAACATTTCTTTCCATACAGACCTACAGAAACAGCCTGCATTGCTTAAATTACAGTCACACAGAAACAGTCTGCGTTTACACTATGAGATGAGGTAAGCTCCCAATATCTTGTCAATTAAGGCACTTGCTGGGGGGTGGTTTGGGGTTTGACATATTTGACTATTGTAAGAAACACAGCCAGCCCAAAAAGGTGTCTTAGTCCAGTGTGTATAAACAGTTTTTCAATGTTGTGAATCATTGCACTGTGCATGCCAGCATGGAACTAGTTTATAAATTAAGATATTACCCTTATTGCAGTGTCCAGGATTAAAGCCATCAGGTTATCTCCCATACACCACTGGAGAGAAGAAAAAGATGTCACTTTTCCTTGGATTCCCAGACTATTTTTATTAAAAGTACTTTTAGAATGAGATATTTAGTGCACATATTTTCCACAACTAAAACAGGCTTGTGGAAGAATCTCTGCACATTCACGAATACAGTATGGACTGGTTTCAGAATCTGAGGCCATGGGTCATTTATAATAGCACTCTAAATGTTCCAGGCCTATATGGAGTAAAAAAAGGCCTCTTAACTGGAATCTATGTCTAGGCAAGGGTGAACACAACACTTACATAGCAAGATTTGTAGGATGTATACATACAATTATTCAGGAGCAAGCAAAGCACAGTAACCATGGACAACTGCCATATGAAAACCAGGAAGTCCAAAGGGCAATTAGGAGGGGACATAGCTAATGTAAAAATAAAATGTGGCTACACAGCATTATTGCTGTTTTGAGTTGCTTGTGGATAGGGACCATTCAAAACATATTAGGGGAAAAATGGCCAAAAATTGCTTCTGCAACCTTCCTGCAAATGAAAACCATAGAGAAAGTAAAAGCTGTGCCATCTATGCACAGTGCCAGGTACTAATACCAGGGAAGAACAGATGCCATCGTTAGAGAAAGAGAGGGCATTTATGTTGGTGGTCTGGTGAAGCTCAAACACACATTTGACACAATTGGGCTTGGAAAGCAAGCAAGGAAGGCTTGCCAAAAACACTACAGACTTCTCTCTGTTGCCTGACTTACACAGTGGCACTGCTCATGGTCCATGAGGCACTGAGTACTGGCATGTTAACCTATGGAAAAGTATGATTTAAAAATTACCTTTAGAATCATCTGTGACCAGAGCATACTCTAAAGCTTGTATCTGGTACCTTGCTGCATTGCATGTTCACGTTCTCTGACAGTGACACACTCCAAAGTTGCCAGTTGCCAGCAACTTTGGGAAACAGAAGAAATTCATGTATTTTATTTTTGTATCTCTGGTGACATATTTTATCAAGAAAGGAAAATACAAAATAGTTTTGAAGACTTGAAGAAAAAACCCAAAGGTGTCTCTTTTGAGTCAGTCAAGAGAAAGCAGGAAGATGTAAAAGTCTTTCAATTCTTCTTGGAATCTTCTCAGAAATAGAAAAGAAACCAGACAGGAGTCTCTAGAGAGAATTTTCTCTACTCTCTGATTAAGAAGTTCAACTGGCAGTAGGGAAACTAAGATGTTTGTTTCAGAAGGTCATGAACTATTTCATGACTTCCAGCTGAATCAGTTAGGTATCCTATTATGCCCTGTTTTTTAAAAACTAAGAGAAAATCAGATAAAAGACGCAGGATTAACCTAAAGATGAATTGGGGGGGAGGGGGAGTGGTTTTCCATGGGTTTTTCTTTTTCTTTAGAAGAAAAACTGTAGAAATACAAGAAATTATGAGCTACAGTCACAAATAAGACTCCAAAAGTCCCCCTTTGAAAATATATATAAATATATCTATAAATATCTAGATTAAATCTATTTATCAACAACTTTAAAGCAAAGAAAACAGCCTTTATATAGAGAATAGCAATAATGCAACCCTGTGTGTTCAACAATGAAGACTCTAATCCAGAACTGCCAGCTGGCTTCAGAACTGTACTCCTAGTGCCCACATTGAGCTTCCAGCCCTCAGCTGCAAGAGGGAAAAGGATCATTACTCACCAGGGCAGTCAGACACTGAATAGCAGTCCTCACAGTCGCTGCATACTTCTAATTTGTTCCAAAGCATGGGCCACAAAACCTTTCATCTGTCTCTCCTGATTCTGGATTGGGTAACATCAACTTCATTTCCCAGTACTGAGGCCCTACTAACATGACCTACCCTTCTTTCTCAGGCTGCTCTACACAAGGAAGCCTGAAGCCTTTGCAAAATAAACTAAGGAAAACATTAAAGTCCCATAGCTAAGCCTAGGTGTGAGATAGACTGTTTAATTCAGTGGTTTTCAGATCCTTGGACAACCATCCACCAACACTAGTGACATACTAGCACACAGTATACTCACCCAAACTTCAGCTGACAAACTCTTTGGTGTCATTCCACATACAAGCTGCAGTCAACTAAGTGGTTCATGTATGGTCAATAGAGAAGTAATTTGGTTTTTCCACAAAAGCACACACAAAAAGCATATAGTCATCTACATTAAAGGCAAAGGTATTGGCCTTAGATGAAATACACAGGATAACAATGGCTAAAATAAACAACTCTTCCTGTAGCATTTACTTTTTGTTATCTCCTCTTGTAAATTATTTTACAAACATATTTGATTCCACAGAACCATAAAGTAACTGAAAAGACACCTTTCCTGGAAGAAACTGACCTTGTTCATGGACTCTCTTTGCAGTCAAAACAAAATTTCATTAGACTACTACAGAAGAATTTTGGAAAAGACTTTTGTGACTGACTTCAACAGACACTGAATCCAAATCAGTGTTAATTAATGAAAACATTCTGGATGTTGCTGTTTAAGAGATCAACATGCTTACAATGCCTCTCATCTTGGACAAATTAAAGGTAGATTAATATTTGAAATAATCCTATAAAAATAGAACACATTTTTCTTTATGTGGTGAAGAGCTTTTCCTCAATTTATCCTCCAAATTCCTTCAAGTAAAGTGATTGGAATGTGTTTAACACATGGGTCAGCACTGGTAGAAATACAGATGTTGTTGATTTGACAGCTAACCATATGTTTATGGGGAACTCCAGTTATTCCTAAAGGAAAGCACATAAAGCCCATTAGCACTAATAAATCACACCTATTTTTCTCCTAAAATTCCTTCCTTAAAAAAAGAAAACACGTGAAGAAAAGTTTTCCCAATCACTCTGGCCACAGAGAATTTAGAGGACAAGTCCCAGTTGCACCAATGAAGCTCAAAGCAATTAAACACCTCACATGCAGAAAATCGTGCAGTCAAAATAAAGACACCACAACATCATATTTTAACATTGCCACACATATCTAAACACACTCTCAGATAAGAAGAGCTTAAAAAAAACACAGAATTTGTTTACATTTCAGAAGTTGCATAATTGCAACTCCATGCTTGCTTATTCATCCCGTAAGTCTATTGTGGTCAAATTACAATTCATCACATTTTTTCACATGAGTAGTAGCAACAGAGGAGTTTTGCAAGAGGAAAATAGGATAGGCTAAACAAAGTGTGTGAGAATTCATAGATCTGCTTTGTTCTTTTCAAATTCCTCTATATAAAGCTATATAGCAGTGAGCTGATTCAAGGTCAAGGACCAGCCCAAGTCATATGATCAGAGCTCCCATGAATAGTCCTGAATTTTAAATTCCTGAGGACTTGCAAGATTGTTAAGTGAGCAACCATTTCCCCTCTGAGCTTGCTGACCTTCAAGGACTGCTACAAAAGTCTATTTGTGACTTTCATTTGATTGATAGAGTATCTTAAAGAGTTGATGTTCATTCCACAGAGTCTCCTTGAGATAGCTAGAGAACAAGATGCCATGAGTGTTTGTGTGCCCTCAAAAAGTGACAGGCATTCATTGCAGACACTGAAAGGCCCATTTGCTGAACTCAAGAGTTTCCGCCCTCTGCAGGACCTGTTTATTGCCATGTAAGAAAGGTGGATCAACAACTGATTTTATCGTTTTTTTCTGGTACCCTTTTTCCTTCTCTGAAAATACTTTGCAACGCCCTCACAGATCTTTGATGCTTCCTTCCTGTGTCTTCCCATAAGAAAGAGCAGCCCTCTTCATTTTTATGCCTGAAACTCAGATTTCAACCTGAGCCCTGATTCAAAAAGGTATTTAGGCATAAGCTTTACCTGCTGAGGAACACAGATATTCTCAACTATCTCACTGAGTGCAGGCTCAAACAGAGATAAAGGGCAGATTTTTGGGGAATGCAGTTTTCTTCTGCTTGCTCATGTCTTTTCACTTACTCTATTGCTTATGTTTATTTGGTACATTACAACATATACTTACTTTGTTTTGGTTAAACATGGGTCATTAGTGATGGAAACTCAACTGCAGAATGAAGGCATTTGACTGTCAATTCAAAGTACACATCACATATATCTGTCAGACTGAAGTTCTAATACACGACTGCTAAAACCTCTCATATATGTGCAGGTTTTAGAACTGTGTTTGAAGTTTCACAATCTTTTACTTGGCATCTTAATGAAACCTAAGAATTGCAGATAAATAAATCTGACAATGAAAGCAAATTAGCCATTATGCTACAGCAGACTTCAAACATCATCAAATTGAATTGACTATGGCAATATAAGGCTCTCTTTGCTCACAATTCATTGCTTCCCTTTCCAGGTAGCTTTAGAGGAAGTTTAGCAAACAAGTATTTAGAACTAAAGTACCACTGTGATCTACATAAATGGTATAATAAGCCTTAACAAGCTCCAGTTAGGCCAGTAGTGTCTTTCAGGAAAGAGAAAAGTCTCATGAATTCCAGTAGTATTGCAGAAGAGTGGCACAATGAATCAGAAAACTGAAAATATTCCAAAGTGAAGAGGGTGACAGGTTAAAAGAGTTTGGTATGTAAAGCTCAATATACACAACAGGAAACAGCAGGCACATCTAAGAAAAATAGTTGGTTTTTATCACATGCCTATCATGAACAACCTATCTAACATTAGTGAGTGCTCCTGTTAGCAAAGAGGGCTGGGGAGCTGTCTAAACTGAAGAACTGCAACGCATTTGAGACACAAGCATCCCTGCCACAGAAGGACGAGCCTATGACAGATGACTTCTGCAGCTGTAAGCTGCAGCTATAAATTGCATTTTACTTTGACATCTATTACCCCTGGTGCAACAGTCTCTATACTTCCAAATAGACTCGTGGAGTATATCTTATATTCAGCTTGCTTTCTTCAGTCAGAAAATTATCCAGGCATGCAGTCCAAACTTTCATTTCAAAGCTGTGACAGGAACGCTAGCTCATACACATCTTAGATATAAAAAGAGCATAGTGAAACTATTTCAAATATACAGCCATTCACTACACTATAGCACAGCCTTGGCTTTTCAACAGTGCATTTTTTCAACACACTGAAGTCCATTGTTACTCTCTCCTAGGACAAAAACAGTTTAATTTTCCACAGTAAGTACAAAGAGTTCACCAATATGGTCATTTTCTCCTCTATCCTGCAAAGTCGGCCCATTTTAATCACTCAGTTCTGTCTTAACTTTGAATAATTCATATTATATTGGAAACACCTAACATACAGGGAGAATCAAGATGTTTAATTAAAAACAAACCTCTATGAAGGGTTTCTCTTACAATGTTTATCTTTATGTCAAGGTCTCATGGAACCACTAAATCAATTTCTGTACTGTGCTCATTTAGGCATCACAATTTTAGCCCAGTCAAATAAAAAAACTACATAAACCAGGGGGAAATTACCACTGTGAAATATTCTAACAGCAATTTTGTTGGGTGTTTTTTTCAGGAGAAATAACAAGATTCAGCCACTTTCACAATCAAGTGAATTCTCTACTTATTTTCTAGATCTTGAAATTCATTTTAAAAGACACCTCCCACTGTTTCAATTCTCCTCTCTGAAGCCCCAGAACTGATTGCTTATTTTAAGAAAGACCCTTTGGCATGAAACTTCATCTGTATAATCCTGTAATGGGATCAACCCCTTCAGTAGCATTGAAAGAAACCAAAAAAGGAACAACCACCTAACCCAATAAGGAAAGTACTGGTAGTCTGAAAGAGAGAAGGTATCAGATAATGTGTAAGAAATTCAAGGTCCTGAAGAAAAATGCTTTTGCTGCATTTTAGACCAGTTCAAAAAGGCATTTGGGCATAACAAAGTTTATCCTAGTTTTGCAATCCAGTTCTTAACCCACAAAATGCCCACAGAACTTCAGTGCACACTTTTCTGCCAAGAAAACAGATTGGTGAAACAGTGCTTTGAACTTTTGCAAAATCATTTGAATCCTAAGGTCACTTCAGTTGCTCTGACAAATCTCCTGCCTCCTCGTTCCACAGCTGTAAAATTGTTGAAGAGTTTTCTCTTGTCTTTCAGATCAATCTTGTATAATGACACTCTTCACAAGATTGTGAAAAAAACAATGTTCACTTGATTAATCTATCCTGGGAAATGTTATAAACTAGCTCCCTGTGATGAGAATAGACTATTTCAGTTGGAAAGGCTCTACAAGGATCATCTAGTCCAACTGTCTGAGCAGTTCTGAGTTTAACAAAAGTGAAAGCATGTTGTTAAGGGCATTGTCCAGATGCCTCTTAAAGACTGACAACAGGTTTCAGGCATCAACCACCTCTCTAGGAAGCCCCTCCCAGTGTCTGACTACCCTCTCAGTAAAGAAATCCTTCCCAATGCCATGCCTAATATCTAAACCTGCCCTGGCAGAGCACTGAATCAGTATTCTGCCTTGACCAAAGATTTTCCAATCTTGTGGAATATCATGCCTTAACACTTTCTTTTGCTTACTCACCACACTTCACCATCTGCCACAGAATTCCCTGGCTTGCCTGCGCCACTTCACTCAGTGCTTGAACATCACCTAAGTTTTAGGACATCATGATCAGTCATGCATTCAAGTTTGTCACGTTCCACCACATTTACTACTTGCAAATTCTCTTTCAAATTTCTGCTCAATATCCTTAAAACCACCACTTGTCCCTGGTTCTGGACAGCATTACAGGTAGAAGACAGCTTCATGGTCTAATTCTGCCAATCAACGAAAAGCTGTTAACAGCATCAATGTCTCTGACATTGTATTATTCCTGCAGACATGACTCACCTGGAACAAAGATTAAAGGAGGGTATATGTTACTGAAGCAAGTAAGGAATAGGAAGAACTCTACACAAATTTAATCAAGCCAGGAAAGCAAATTACTTTAACATTCCTTAATTAGGAATTAAGGCTCCATTCCTACCTTTCCTTGCCCCAAGGCTGCCCTGGCCACATGACTCCTGCAGGAGGACAGAGAGCAAGAGGCATTTATCCTAAGCACTACTCTTTTTGATTTCTTAACCCTCACACAATAGAAACACAGGTTTCATTATCAGAGAGGTTAAGAACAGATGTCCTGCTACACACATCTTTAAAATGAAGTGTTTAGCGAAACAGATATGCGACACTTGAAAAAAAACTTCCACATCCTAAGGAGGGAAGCTCAGCAAGAACCAAGAGCTTCCCAAATTAAGAGACCGTCAAAGCATCCCTGAAATGGAAATGCACTGATGCAGAAAAGCCTGCACTAAATTACAGTGAGGCACAGCTAGAGAGAACACACCTAACAGTAATTTAGCAAAGACTAACAGAGCAAGAGAACACAAGTTATTAAAGTAAGAGTGGCATCCAGTGAAGGGGTTTCCAAATTTAGAAGATATGACCTTGAGGACTGGCTTTCAATCTTCTCTTCAGAGACAAGGTGTAGGAGATTTGTTACTCAGGGAATTTCAACACGATGATGGAGGCAGAGAGTTCAGCATGGCAAAGGAGAACTTCATAGGAGTCCTTATCTGATTCTGAACACAACAGAATAAATCAGTATTTAAACGCCTTATGAAATTTAGAGTTATCCAGTGTACTATATGTAATGCTGGTACTAAATAACAGGTTCAGGAATATTACAGCACCTTAGCAATATCTTTCCAATCCTGTTTCCAATACAGTACAAAACCCAAGCAGTTGGTCACACTGGCCAAGACAAAAATCCACACACCATTTCCTAGAGAAAAAAGGCCTGATATTACAATGAGACCTTGAGGTATGCAAAGTGTGTGTATCCACTGGTCCTCAAAATCTGATATCTGATTTAGCTGAAAGCTGCTAAAGTATCACAGAAATATTGAGGGAACACCCAGAAATTATTTTTGCATCTTGTGATTAACCAGGATGGCATGGCATAGACTTTTGGGACAGAAAGCAGTCATCATGAGGGAATTAACATACAAGATAAACTACAGATTGATCCAGCTCCAGGCCTGATGGCACAAAACAGGGCTTCACACAAAGCCCTATGAAGCCCTATGTAGTTGACAGCTCCAGGGTATTGGATTACACACCCAGGGGACATGCCCAATCTCCCACAGTATTTCCTGTCTTTTATACAGCAAAAGAATTTGTTTGTTTTTATATCTTTGACTCCTTGCTCTACAAATTCCATTTCAGGCTTTTCAGTTTCCTTCTCACACTGCCCACTCTGGACTGTGCCTCTGTTTTCAGGATTCACTAGTGTTGGATTTCCATTTTCTGACAGCTATTTCTTTTGCTCAAATAACCTCCTGAACTTTGTGTTTAAGCATATGGATTCACTTGCCTTTCTCCTCCTTTTCTTTCACAGTGCTATTCCTATGTGCTGTGACAGCTTGCAGTGTGCTAAAGTAGCTACTATGCCTAAACTAAGATTGTAATTTCTATATGTAACCACAGGCATATATTAAAACAGTGTTCACATTGTTCCAGTAATCAAGAGGAGACTCTAACACATTGGTCATTATGTTTCCCAAACTCTACATAATCTAGATTGAACTTCAACTGTAAAACCCCACAGTGAATATGAGCCCACTTGCATACTTAAATTCAAGTCTACATAAACCAGACCCAGTCTTCAGCTAACTGAAGAAATTAAGGTAGACAAGTAATATTAGGATCTCTGAATCAAATATACCAGTGCCATCTAAAAAGTCTGCATCACATGGACAAGCTGTGGGTTGTTTAAGCTATATATATTTAAGAAAGAGTACAATAACAAAACTATTGAAGAGCTCTAAGCTTAGAAAACTGATGCTAACCTTTGAAAATACTGCTCATTAACATTTTTTGGCAAGATTGTCATTGAGATGCTAGAAATTTGAATGTAAGTGACAAATATAACTTAAAAAAACCTTCCTACTTCCTGAAAGGTTGATATGTATCTCACCCCATAGCACAGAAGGGTCTGAGAGACTTATTTCCCATTTCAACTAACCTGACAAAACCAAGAAAAAACTTAATTACAGACTTATTGCCTTGCTGCAAAAGTACTTCTTTTCAGTGGCGCAGCTCAGAGAGTAAAGTCCTCCTCCAATTAAGAGCATTAAAATTTCTCAGCTCACTGAAATGCTGCACTGTTTCAGGAGTCTCCTTCAATGAATAAATACATTATCCACAGATTAATGACAACAGTAAATTGCCATATATCATCCCTCTCACACCTTCATGGACTTGCCCTCCTTCAGCCTCAATCAATTAATCTCCTCCACTCTTCCAGACCATCCATCATGCTCTTTCCTGCTCTAACTCCCTATCTCCTTATATCACAGAGTATCTTTCATCTCGGTTGCAGACACATTTTGGAACAGCTTTCTTAAGTCTATTAACCCCTATCTCAATACCATTTTCCTTACAGCCTTTTCCTAATGGAACCAAAACATCTTATCACTGTTCCCTTCTCACTCTTTCTTGACATCTCTACATTTTGTCATTTCACACCCATTTGTGTTTAGCTACTGAGTAATGCAGAGGTTAAATGATACATTAATCTGAAATTTATTCCTTTTGATGGTTTAGAAAAAACTTCTCCAGTTGAGTTTTTTATTAATTCTTAGGGTTTTACTACTACATGGAATTTATATAACAAAGAAAAATCTTACACTATAACACACATCACTGCTATGGTTTTACACAGGCATCAGTCTACACTTTTATACTTCCAACATGCTGACTGCATGATACCTTCACAGTCTTAAATATTGCTCAATTCTAAGTGAGATATTTTTTTCTCCTGACAGACTAGCAATTAACCTGGTGCCACAAAATAACAACAAAGACAGAAACAAAATATGAAAGATTCAGCACAGGTAACAGAAAAAAAATCCAGAAACAGCATCATTTCAATTGAGGTTCTTTTCCCTGTGGTCACATAGTCTCTCCTGTACAAATGCAGTGTTGTTCAGTTATTACTTCAATTGCAGGATTTAATTTCCTCCTCAGCACTTGAGCCTCAAGTAGGAAAGAAAGCAAAGAATGACAAAATGAAATCAAAGAAAAAGTCACTACACAGATCTTGTACTTTTCCTCAGCTGATGAGCCAGGAGCTGCAAAAGCTTCAGGTACTTCCCCTCCACCCTCAAGTGTAACTGAGCCAGTTTTTAAATCCCAGTAAATATACCTCTCCTTGTGAAGTGAATGGTTGGTCTCGGCTGTTATTTATTTGAATTCCTCACTGGCATATTCTGCCTCCTCAATGAAAATTAAAGCTCAAAACATTTTGTAAGCCTTCAACAGAAATTATTTTGGCTTTGCAAACACTTGTGTTTATTAACAACTCATTAACAACATTTTCACATTTTGAATCAAATGCCACTGTCTACTGAATAACTTTGACCAAAACCCCTTCCACGTCATGCAATTTATCACTCCTCCTTACACTTCCCTAATTCTGGAAATTACTTTTTTCTTTTACATGAAGCCTGCCATCCAGATAACACAAATACTTTCCAAAAGTAAAGGTGATAATCTGCCAGGCTGTGTCTCCAGCAAAAGACAGCTGCCTGTATTCAGTAAGCCCTACGCAGCTGAAGGTGAGGGCAGCTGGACTGCCCATGCTGAGGAGCCTACGCATCGCCTGCTCGAAGCTCCAAGCCTCTCTAAGCATTTCTCCTAACAACCACAAAGCAGCAGGCAGGATGGTGCACTCTGGGTATGTGGTACTTGCTTTTACTTCACCTAGCTCTAACCATCACACTTCAAAAATTTTAGCCACAAGCAATAATTATAAAAATTCTCAATAAGCATCTTTGTATAAATTGAGAAACAGTTACACAATGGGCTCAAAGTTTCCAAATCAGAATTTAAATAGATGTCAGGAAAAAAAGGCATTTATTTCTACATGGCAGTTGGAATTCGTTGCTGAAAGCACTTGGCTTCCTTTGTGCCATCTGTGAGGTTTAAAGCAGTGACCACTCAAACCACAAATTAAGTTTTAATTCCACAGTAGCTCTCCTTCCCATGTTGTAATTCCACACTAGTTCTCCTGAATCTAAGAAATACATACCTGCCTGAGTAGAATCAGCTTAGGTTATGTTATCCAAAACACAATAGTTTAGTTTCAGGCAGAAGAGATTTCAACTACATCAATGGGGAGCTTCACTTGGAGGAAGGTTAAGGCACATGCAAACTCTACATGATGCAAGAGGTCCATGAGGCAGCCAGCAAAACACTACTAAGTGCTGACCAGAAATGGGCCAAGATCTCTGGATCACTCTAATGATGCAGCAGTCTGATTTTACCAGCAGCAAGCACATTGTATTAAACTGCTGTCTCCACCCTGTCCCCTGCCCACTGGTAGAAAATCTGAGACACGGGAGGCAGGTGAATCTCTCTCATAGGGAAATCATGTTCCAAGAATGTGATGTGATTGCTACCTCTTGTATCAGCACAAATAAGAACTCCCCAGACACATCCCTCGACAGTGATAGTTCGTATAGATCCACAGAAAACTGGAAAGAGCGCAGAGAGAACTGATGAACCAGTTTCAGGAGTCCAAAAGCTTAAACAAGAAAAAAGTCTATTATCAGAAGCCTTCAACTCGCTATTCAAAACCCTACACCTGCACTAGAGAATTGTCAGATGTGAGAAAAGCTTAAAAATTACCAAGTTAATGAGACACAAATGCCACTTACAAGCCTCTACTAATCCCAGTGGTTTAATCCCAATGGTGTTCAGCTCGTTTTTATTTAATGCAGAGCTAGTCATTCACTCCCAACTGAGATCAGGCAAGCTTTTGTGAACAACGATGGCGCAAAAACAAAGTTAAGACTCAAGGAATTGGCCCCAGGATGTCAGTTGAATGTCATGAAAATAAAAACTGGGCCCCTGTATGCACATAATAAATATTGGTACTATAGTTACTTGCTGATGAATAAGCATTTAAATGCAGAGTTTGGAGGGTTTTTTTTCTGGACTCATTTTTAGCCTGCTAAGATAAAAATACCATTACAGAAATTATCTCTGTAAAACTACAAGCAGACAATACATCAAACTGAGCTACCAAATGTTTACACATTTAGGGTCATAAAAATTTGCAAAGAAAGAAGTACATTTTGAAAAATTAGTCACTTGACTTTCTCAATTTAAGACATGAAAGACATTTCCAGGAAGCCCAAGCAGAAACCAAATGATCCAGGGAAGGGAAAAATAGGATTCCAAATTGCAGTCCCTAAGAAGAATATAGCCTGTTTCCAGGCTTTTACTGCTCAAGCATAGCCTGACAGGGACCAAATTTATCATGAAATCACTTAACAGTGAGTGACAATAATTACCACAAGTTAAACCATAACTTTGATTCTACTGGTAGTCCCACAGAGTTTCACATCAAGTGCCCTTCTCTATGTCCACCACACTGGTTTGCAACAGAAATACCACAGCTTTCTACCTTTGCTTAATTATTTTATAACCATATAGAAATATATTTTGAAGAAATACTTTGGGTATGAGAGAAGTCAAATAATTTGATTGGTTAACAAATAATGCTTATTAGCCAGAGATTAGAGAAAATGCTGTTAAGTACTGAGATTTACAAGCACTTTAAACTGAGCTATTAATATCTTTAACTTGTGTGGTTTTCACACAAAAGAACTAGACTAGAGAAGATCAGGGAACTAAGTTACCTTCTAAGTACCCTTGAAATAAAAAGAAATATGGAAAATAATACTGAGGCATTGCCCATGAAAGTACTTGAATTCTTATGAAAGTACACAAAAACTGCCTTAATGTATACGAACTACATACCTTCTATCATTTTCATGGTTTTCTGTTGAAGAGGAAGGTCAGCTGTCATATCTTCAAATGGCAAATAAAAGGCTATGTCCTAATTAAGGTGAATATTGGCCATCTGCTGTTTAAGTAAAGGACTAATTAGAAAAACAATATCTAACATGATCAACCTCAGCCAGCCAGGTTAATCCATGAAAGGTTCCAAACAAATGTATAATCTTTTCTAACCATTATTGGATTAACTGGACTAATCCAATTGAATGTATATAGTGGTTTTATGCCAACATGTTTATTTCAAGTATTCCACCTTGTTTTTCCTTTACAGTATCTCTTAAATTACTTTAAGAAATAACTTTCCAAAGCTTCCTGGTTTAATAAGAAAACTCCAAAAGTTATCTAGTGAGTAAATAATGTGTTTCACAGAAGACACTGATTTTTGGCACAGAACACTCACCTCCCCTTTGGTCCTCCACTGCAGAGTGGTAAAATTTCACAGTGGGAAACAAACAATTCTGGTGTTAGATATGTGGAAATGTATCCTTATTTTAATATCAAACATACCTGAGAAAGGTAAATCAACAACAATTCATCATCTCTCCCAGCTACAGATATTTAAAACTCTACAGAAGGCATCCTCACATCACCTACTTGTATTTGGCCAAGCAACTCCTCAGACCATATGGTTTCTCCAATTCCAGGAGGTCTTTAACCCCAAAAAACCCATAAAGTAAAAGAACAGGGCCTCTCTCCCATCTGTAGCTGACCTGCTGATTAGATTTTGAAGGAAGAACCCAACATAAAACAAGCTACATACATTGCAAGTGACTCTCCAGCAATATTCCTTCAAACAAGTCCACATTATATTTTCTCTTTTTCGTAACAACACTAGATAAAAGTGTGTCACAAATTCATGATGGTATACATGACAAATACGGAATTTACCTTCTTAGAGAACTAGTCTGGAGGTGGAAATAGCAACAGTTTACAAAGCTGACTCAATTTGAAAAGAGAACTCCATGCTACCTGCATTGACTTGGTTACTCCTTTGGTGTCCACTATGGTATGGTAACCAGTCTAAGGAATACAGTGAGCATTAATGACCAAAACTCATTCAACTGATAAATTTTATAGTAAGTGAAATGGCATCTGCAAGCTGTAAACAGAAGTTAGCTGGCAATCCTGGCACCTTTTTAATGTGTTTGATACATTTCAATTGCACTACGTACAACTTGCTTTCTTCTCATTTAAAAGATATCAAATCCAATCTTTCTGTAACTTTAGTGATTTTGGTCTAAGAATTTTATTTACTTTTAAATCTTGCATTATCAGTGTGGCACCAAGAATCATGGCACATTTCACCCTGACTTTATCATTCCATTCTCTTTGTTTGGAGAAGGCTTGTCTCAATTTTTTCATTCACTGCCACGTTTTTCCCTTGCTTTCAGTTGTGTGAACCCATACAATAGCGAAGGAGTTTCTTTTACTGCTAGTTAGTTGTAGTGATTACAACAAACATGAAGACTCCTTGTGAGTGCCAAGCAAAAGGAGGCTGCAATTCTGAATATATGCTACTGGGAATTGAATTAAAAGTCTTCAAGAGAGAGAATTCTCTAGGCTTTTAGTTGGGAGCATTTAATGGAGCTAGGCACTTAATTCTCATAGTCCCTTTTAAAATAACTCCACATTTGAAAATTAATCTCATATAGACTTTACCTTTCACAGAATCTTGTCCCTCAGTAAATTAACATGGGAGCCAGACTCAACTGGAACATCTGCTTGGCTACATCTTTTTTGGTAGCATCATTAAAGAAGAGTCAACTATCCTAAACTCCCAAGGCTGTAATTCAGAAACCCAATGGCAACTGTGCACCTAAACAATGCTATGCAATCTCCTCAGCATCTGGTTGGAGCCCAAATTGCCCAGCACTGGGTGAGGTAGCCCTTCCGCCAGCCTATAGTAAGTACTCAGCTGCAGCAACTGTTGCCTTCCAGCTATCTTGGCTGGCATGAAGCCCCCCTTACTCTTTTGGACTAGACTATAGACATATACACTTAATGACTATTACCTTTCTAAGGCCAGTTAGACCTTAAGAAAACTTCTATTATAGAGCAGAGTTCACTTTTTTGCTTGTTCCTTTTTTAGATTAATAATATTTCCTGACAGTGTTGTCAGACTCCTCCAAACACAGCCCTAAATGTGAAAAACAAGTATCTAAATAGTCTGCTTATGCCAGAGAAGTACATTCCACAGCACTGAGATTAGAGTTATGCAGATCCACTTTGCTCCAGGTAAGCATCAGGAATGTAAAGATCTGAGGTACAGCATGGTATGTTCCTGTTCGTGCTGTAAAACACAGCACAAAGCACAGATGGGAAATACTGTCAAATAGCATTCTTCTGGGAACCCATATCTTAAGGTTATCACATATTATCTGTGCAACCTCAGCATTGTGTTAATATAGCTTATATCTTTTTCAACTATTCCTTGATATACTCCTTAATGGGCAGAAAAAATGAAAGAATTATGTAGAAAACCAAAGATCACCATGTTTAGAGTGCTTCACAAAGTCATTTCAAGTAACTTTTAGACCTCAGCATGACCCATTTCCAACAGATTCACATAAAACAACAAACTTTTAATTTCCTCCTCCAATATTTCTCAGCATTGTACCATTCTTTCCCACCACCGCCAAGGACAGTAAATCTTTAACAAATGACCTAGAGGGTTCTGCAACATTTCTTATAAGTTACTTAATAAAAATGTTTCATTTTCAAGTATCTAGAAAACTGTGTGCTGATAGCCTTAAAAAAAGGGGTTAAAAATGCAACTGGGATTTCATAAGTGCTTACACTGAAACATCAACAGTAATAAAGACCCCAATTTAACACACACTTCAGGCAATTGTAAATAAGAGTCTTAAAGACAGAAAAACAGCATTCTAGAATGAAAGAGGGGAGGTTTTGAAAGATGAGAGGTAAATGAAACATATTGAAAGCATGCCCAGTTTAAAAACCTAAAGTATAAATAAATCCATCCTCCTCACTGAACTTATTACATCGATAATGCACATTTAAATCAGCTGCATCTTGGGCAGAGTTGGCACCTTTCTGTGAATCGTAATCTCATCTCCTCTCTCTCTAATTAGACAAGACCAAATCTAAGTGTACCTTTAGAGCTTGGGTGCAGATTCACCATGGTAGCAAACCTGGATGGCAGTATTGATTTCCATAGTGCAAAGCTGATCTGCACCAGCTAAGGGTCTGGCTTTTGGCCAACAGCTCCATTAGGCTGGTATGAAATAGCTAGGCATTTTGTGGGGATATCCATTTCACTAGTCCTCTTTCCTACCATCACCTCCTTTAAATTCAGGCATCTCTGGACATAGGTTATCTACACACCCCAAAGCTAAACGCAGAAAAAATGATTACTGAATTCAGCAGAGCTTCACTTACTATGCACTGTCTTGTTTCTGGTTTCTTTTTCCAAATGTCAGGACACTGCCAGAATCCCCAATTTAGGAAACACAGCAAACTGTTTGAAAGAATGTCCTTGTAGGCTATATACCCTTGCCATGCAGACATCTCATCCCTCTGAGTGATCTTTCCACATTGTGACACACTGCTCATTACAGGCTTCTCACTACAACGCTGTTCTCATTATCACATCTGACACTGTGATATGAGGCACATCACTTTGTGGTATCATTCAGTGGTACAGTCAATACCAAATATTTATTCAGACCAAACTGGAAACCTGTGTGATGAAATGCTGTTGATTTTTCAACCAGGAATGGCCCCCAGGACAAGAAGTTCTGCTTATAGGTATCTGAAAGGAGGCTCAAAGGTTGTAGCAAGTTCACAGAATGGGTCAAGTAGGCTGAGGGCAAGGACTGCACACCAAGTAACATCTCTAACAGAAACAGATACACGCATTGAATAAATTCCACAATGATCTAAGCTGTCTGGTCTTTGACAACTCATCAAAATCTGTCTCTGTTTAATTCTAATTTTCAGATGAATATGTTTCCTTTGAATTCCTCTCCCTGATTATCCTGATTTACAGTCTCTAACCCTTTCTGTATCGTATTCAGCCTTCATGTTCTTCACTGTGAAGAACACAACTACCAAACCTACACAGAACCTAACACAAAGTCACGAAATTTATGATCCCTTCTACAGTCTGCAGCAGCAGTGGTACTCAAACAGTTGTGTTTCAGTACCAACACCATCAACACAACCACCTACCGTTTTAGCACACAGGACTGCAGACCAGGACTGCTGCAGTATACACTAAGAAGTTGTCAGAAGGACAGAAATAGGGGAGACAATAAAGGAAGTTCACAGTGACGCAGAAAGGGACAGAAGAGGATAGAAACCCAGTATAGGAACAGCAATACCAAGAACCAGAGCACGTTTTCTTACTGGTAGGTAATAAGGAAGGCATCACTATATTTAATCCGTGCATACATAATGTATTCTTGGCAGGCAGCCACTACAAAAAGCAAAGGCTTTTTGAACTGAACTTTTATCAACAAGGGTGTAAATTTGGAATATTTCAGATATTGCTAGAACAACAAAAAGAAAGGTATTTAAAAGTCATTACTTGAAAATCTTCCAGATGAAAGAAGTAGTGACAGTTCTGCAAAACAGTATGTACTGATGACTACAGCTGATTTTGGAAGCCAAAGCTCTACATTTCCTTCACAGGCCAGCAGCAGGTTCCCATTCCACACTGCCTGTGTGCATGCACTCCCAGCTGTGCAGCCTGGCCGTAAAGGAGAATGTACTGACTATGTGAATCAACACACTTTGCAAACCAAATGCAGCTGTTCCAGATCCTGCATGCCCCACTCTGAACAGAACACATAACATCAAGAGACTGAAAATGCTTAAGTCCATCAACTGATACTTACATAATTTTAAACTATCACTCCAAATTATTTTGAAGCTTTGCAAATCAAAGCAGAAAACTGATGGTCTGGCAACTCAAGGTTAACCATTACAAAGAACTAATTTGTATTTCAGCCTGCTACTGTTGATGAGGTACTGCCATAAAGCTTTTAAGCTTCTATGGAACGAAACAATTGGCCTTCAATCACCCTTTGGTGGCTTTTCAAGGTTGCAGCTTCATCATCTAAAGAGTACAACGACACTCAAGTTGACTCCACATGGAATAGCTCATGTCTGGAAGCAATACAGTTGCATTTATTTTGGTGCTGTGCTGCCAGACTTACTCTATCAGGTCAGTACAAGCTGAGAGATCTCTGAAGTGCAGGCAACAGTGTCACTGAGCTTTCATCCCTCCACTACATCCTCAATGGATAGTCTCAGAACTAAACTACATGTGTTTTCAATAATCTGTTCTATCTGGGTTATAATCTTATCCTTTTACCATCTGGGGTAATCAAAGCTGACAACAATCAGAATTGAGGCCTTGATCCTAAAAGCAGTAAAAGCCAGTATTTTTGTTCACCTCCACACACAAATTTTGTATGCTTCATAAGAATAAGCAGAAATCAAGATACAATTATAGCAATTAAAGTGGAATCAAATCTTGTGTCTTTAAAAATAATTACTTCATTATTCCTTAGGAAAAAAAACCCTTGTTATTTCCAAGCATTGAAGGAAACAGCATTGAACATATTTTTAGTCTAGATTGAAATGAAAATGCATTTTTATGATAAGCTCTGACATTTCTGATATTTTCTAAACTATTGTATCGATTTAGGAAGTTCCTGAAGACCACAGACTGCAAATCCTTCCAGCCTTCTTGGTATATCCTGCCTCTCTTGATCATGTTGAGCAATTTAGGAATGACTGCTGGCAGCAAATTAAGCACGGGCTGTTGGATGTCAGCTTTACATGAGAATCTGCACTGTGATCATGGCAGTAACGTTAATGAGGTTCCTGGCTTGTCTTTTATTAGAGACATGAAGATTTTAGTGTAAACCTTCTTAGTAAAACTCACATAGGTCAAACTTGAAATTCAACTTAATGTTAGGAAATCTATTAGAGAAACATGTTTAAACTATTCTACCTCAGCAGTTTAAGGTTCTGCCCGTGCGCTATAGTCAGCACACAGCATGCCATAGCATGAATTCAACATACATCACTTATTTCATCTCAGCCTTTTGAGGGGACGCTCAGTGTATTGATACTTAGGTGCTTGTTGTTGAGTAAGCTCCTGGCTATGAACTCCTGGTGCACTGTACATCTACATCAGGGCTTCATGATACTTCATGTTCCTGGGATCAGTCCAAGGCCACAGGAAAACTGCACCATGAACCCTATCAAGGTTTTGATGTGGTTTAAAACCATTCATTTCTTTTGCCAGTTTAATAACAGGTTCAGAATACACGTGCACAAACACTTCTGCAAGCACAATGGAGAAGGCAACATGGTGATAAGAGCCAGCAGCCTGGGCAAAGAACCCATGCAACGAAGATCCACTCTCATCAGAGGCACTCCTGGCTTCACACAGAAACTGAACACTGTTTTCAGGCTTCCTCTCATCTCAAATTCTCTTATGTGATATTAAAAGCATGTACAATGAACTCAGAAGTATTTCTGAAAGGTTGACTTTTAATCAAAAGTCCTAGATACTCGACACATTCTCTTGTTTGTTGATTTGTACTCAAATGCTTTCAAACAACATCTGTAATTGGACTTCGTTGTTTGCAAAGTATCACTAGTTGGGAACACCACTTTAGGTCACTTTGTCAAACATCTGCTATGTTGGAACACAATATAGTGTTGGAAAACAACACTGCAATGAGAAGATCTGGAAGAGGAAGTAATGTTTGTTTTTCTGGGAATCCCTTGAATGTTGGAACCTAAGTCATGTTAGAGTCTAAATCACACAGAAAATTATTATGGAGAACAGATACTTTGGAATGAATGTTTGTTTATTCATGCTCATTTATCAAACCCATATGTATACAACTATCTTCCATTCAGCTACTGTAAGCACTGAAGTCTCTCACAAACAAACTGCTGGCACTCCTTGCAATGCATAATTTAAAGGAAAAAGTGACCAGTTTTGGAGAGTAATGAAGTGCACCAGGACTGATTTCTCTTAATTCGAACTTGGGTCAAGTACTTTCAGCTTGTATTTGAGTTTAAGAATGGAAATGATCTTTTGAAATCCAATGTAAATGCTCACACTTTAAATTAAACACATGCTGGATCCCGTTTGCATTTCAGGATGCTGGGAATATTCCATCACTGCTTTTAGCTCATTCCTCTTCTACACAAGAGACGTTTGTGAAATATAATTTTCACACAAATTGCTGCACACAGTTCAATGAGTAAAAACTCATGCCACACTCGATGGCTTAGATACCTTACCTGAGTGTGTTACTCTACATAAAACACAATTCTTTAAAGAGTCCCAGGATAGCAAATTCAAGGCTTTCTATAGACATGCTTCCTGTAAAGCTACTTTTGTATCACAGAAGTTGAAATTCATTTCAGTAGTATCTACTTTCATCGTGTTTTTAATTCATAGCTGTTGACAAGCCTTCTAGCAAATTTAGCAAATTTAGACTAAGGTATCTAATATTTTTTAGAAAAATCTGTAAGAAAAAGGTAAAGGACCTGCCACAACTTTCTGCCTAAAGCAATTCTTTGGTCTCAGAGTGTTTTCATATTCCTCTAGCTCCTCAATAACTTCCCACGAAAATATTTCTTTAATATTTTAAGCCAGCTGATTTAAGAGCAGAGTGAGGAGAATGGGACAGGACATCTGCTGCACCCACGACAGATGAGAGGAGATTGTTAAAACAACCAGCGAGGACAAGACATATGGAATCACTGTATAGCTGCAGACAGCCTCCAGTTTTAAGCATCCCATGGATCAGATTCTGTTTCTCTACACCAATGGAGATGTACAGCTGTCCTCATTTTTATTTCTTTTCCTGACTATCCTGACCAAAGTACCCTCATTTCATATCTGCATTCATGCCCCACTTCCATAAGGGAAATGCACCCCGGGCTCCTAAACTCATTTACAATATGCAATGATCCGTAATTGGAAACTCCTACCTTTCCTACCTACAATGCAATCCTTTGAAACTCACATGGCAAGTAGAGTGTTATTATTGCAGTTCCAAAATCCTGCATTCTTTCCAGTAAGGTTCCTTAAATGAATATTGAAACCTGTCTTTAAGTTACAGACAGTTTTTGAGGCAAGCTTATTTCATTTGTTATGCATCTGCTGTGTTTAAGTCTGTGATACCTGTTGCAGGATTCCTTCCCATGCTGTTTCTGAACAGAGTATTTTAGTCTATAACGAAGAAAAATGCATTACAATATGTGGTTGCAACCACACAGGTATTTGCCCATATGTCACGGTTTTGGCCCATCAGGGGACAAAAGACCACAATTAGACTCAAGTACCACAGACTTGAGAATTGCCAAAGGGCAGAAAGGGCTTAACTGCTGCTCATGGTCCAGGACAAAACAGATCAGGCTACTCAGCTTGGGAAAGAAAACAGAAAATCATAGAATGGTAGGGTTGGAAGGGACCTTTAGATTTCATCTACTCCAACCCCCAAAAACACAACACAGAGTGATACAACAATGAAGAGCACAACCAGCCCTTTAAGACCACCTTCTCCCCACCCCTCCCATTTTCCCAGGCACAGAGCCCTGATCCCCGTATCTTTATCCTCTCTCCTGCTGAACAGCTCAGGGTGCAGGGAATGGGGCTTTCAGTCAGTCTATTCCTGATGGCTCCTGCTGACCCTCCCTGCTCCGCTACGGGTACCTCACACACCCAGATGACAGTTCTAACATCCCTTTATCCCAAAAGCTGCAGCTCCTCTGTGCCTCTCGTGTGGGGCTGCTCTGGGCCTGCAGGCTCCAGCACAGCCTGTGCCATGGCCCCTCCTCACAGTCTCTTGCCCATCTGGCCACACTCACCCGGAGCTGCTGCTGGCTCTCAGCTCTGTCATTGCCCTGCAAGGGCTGCAGGAGTACAACCTGTGTTCTCACCATGGGTTGCAGAGGGATCTCTGCTCTGCTGCTCCTTCTTCCTTCCTCCTTCCGTGGGGTCCGCATGGTCTTGCATCTTGCACCACTCTTACACCTCTTCCCCAGCACTTCCAATTCCCTCCCTAAACAGTGCTGGCAGAGGCACCAGATTGGCCCAGCTGGGCTGGAGCTGGGTCTGAACCCAAGAGCCGGAGGAGAGTCCAAGAACTCTTTACTGCGTCTTCACTGCAACCTGCTACCCCTGTTACCAAGCAAAAGTGGCTCCTTGCTAAACCATGACATCATATTAATGCAACAACTCCTTTTCCTACACATCCTTACCTCCTTAGCACAAGGTACTGTTCTGTCTCCCTGCCATTAGCTACAACCAACTTCAGCAGCCATGACTTTAGTTATCATTCAGAAGCTACAGAAGGAAAACCAATGCAGGCATCACTAGCATTCAGTGTGATTACACCTAGATTCTGCCCCCTCTCTTATGGGCTTGCCTTACTTGCTTGTCACAAACACAATAAATTCTGCTGCACGTGTTAGTTGCAGATACAGATGAAGGGAACCCCATGCTCCAGTACAGGCTGGGGACTGACCTGCTGGAGACCAGCTCTGTAGAGAGAAACCTGGTAGTTCTGAGCCACCAATGTGCCCTCATGGGCAAGAAGGCCAATGGCATCCTGGGATACATCAAGAAGAGTGTAGCCAGCAAGTTGAGGGAGTTTTCCTCCCTCTCTGCTCTGTCCTAGTGAGTCCTCATCTGGAGTCTTGTGTCCAGTTCTGGGCTCTCCAGCTCAAGAGGGAAAGGGAACTACTGGAGAGAGGCCAGCGCAGGGACACCAAGATGATCAGGGGACTGGAGCATCTTCCTCCTGAGGAAAGTCTGCGGGATCTGGACTGCTTAGTCCAGACAAGAGGAGACTGTAGAGGGATCTCATTATTGTTAATATTAATTTCTACGTTTAGTGATTATCTTATTCGCAGAATGAAAGAGATGATCTATTTGCATTTTACACTTCTTGGGTCTTCAACAACACTTCTGTAACCTCTTATGCCTGGGCTGTTTTTGATATCAGAACAAGATTAAATTAAGAACCAAGAATGCTTTTTACAATTTCCCAGATACTAAATTGGTGTTGGGTATTTTGGAAAGCCTACCAATAGGGACAAATAACTAATAAAGCTTACAATATTTTAGGACTTGAACTACTTTATTACAGTTTGCCTGTAATGCATCTATGTGAGTATTATTACAACTAAGTAGAAAGAACTCAAAGCTACGGCCATATAGGTCAGAATGCACAACAGGAACAGATTTCTGGTCACTAAGACATGTCCCTAGCACTTGAAGCAGCCAAATAATCTCTTGCATAAGTGAAAATAAGGTTGTTTTACTTTCATCACCCTTTGGAATAGTTTTTTGAATAAATGCACATATAAAACAGTAAGTGTAACAAAAGTCCTTCTCCCTTGTGCAAAAAGTTAAAAGGAAACACTACATACTGATATTACTTATCATTTCCTATCCTATTATGAAAACAAAGCAGGACTCAGTATCTGACCCTCAATATACTCTGAATTGCTCTCATTCCAATAAAAACACTGTCTAAAAGTTGTAGAATGCTGTTGGTTCTCTTGACTTCAACATCTCTTGTGTTGAATATATTACACGAAACTCAGACCTATGGACAAATGAAAACATAAACTTTCATTTTTTTGCAGCTTAGTTGCAAACTCTGAGGCCTGCAACATAACACAAATGATCTCTCAGATTCCAACTCTATGGAGCAATAAAGAGTTCCAACTGCATAACTACTAAGCCAATCTCCTGTCTTATTTTTTATCCATTGGGTTTGAAATTTCTGATTAATACAAAAGCATACTTTCAAAGGCAGGAGGAACATGTTCTGCATGAGAGAACCAGACAGAAAACAACATGAATTCTATTAGTGATGGAGTCATCTCCTGTACTCATCTACAGTCATTGTTATCTTTTCAATTAGATATATATTTATACAACAAAACTACTTATCCTTTGAAGGCTACCAGAATAGTACACAGGACAGCTCCTCCATGTAAAATCCCTGCACTTGATCAGCACTGTGTGGGTGCTGTTAAAAGTCATGACTTCTAACAATAGCTTTCCAAACATGTATGTACAATAGCCAACACTGTGGTGAGTATCAGACCATTTTGTCTGTAATATGGATCCTGCTTTCATATGAAAAGGGAAAAAAACAAAAATCATTTTCATCAGTATCGTCATTAATTTCTTATTTGCTAAGGCTGAAAGTCCAGCTCACTCGGTAGGTTTTGAACATCTTGGACAACAAAAGGCTGCTGAGGGAGCTCCTTAAGCAAACAGACACACTTTCCTAGGTGTGAAGAAGGGAGATACATTGCTTTAACATCTTTGTGTGCCTAAGTGTAACTTTCTGTTATTATTGTTCCGATCAGAATGCGCTCAACTTGCCATGACCAGAAACCAAGCAGCTCAGCACTGAAGTCCTAATTTTAGTAAAAATCATCTGAATGGCTTGTTGCTTTTCAGTTTTGTTGCTTTGAGTAATTAATTGCGTAAAGTAAATGATGTGTGAAGCGAAAAACATTTCGATTTCTATAGGTTATTAAAAGAGAAATATGGTAGGTTGGGAGTAGTTGCAGCGCAGTGCTGGCCCATTGAGAACCACTCTGTGTGTCTGAGTTTCTTTGCACAAAAAAGAAAAATTGTATTAAAAATGAATTCTCTTTTAAACTGTATTATCCATTATGCTCCACAAGATATACAGAATACACATAATCTTTGTCTGAATCATAAAAAGCATTTGGCCTTCCTGATAGCTTGTGGCATTTATTGCCACACAGCAACTGTGTTTTATACCAAGAAAAAAAAATCACTGCTTTCCAATATGAATTGTCTCTTGTTTCAGAGTCAATCAGAGCACTTTGCTTTCCTTTTTCTTCAAAGCAAGCACTGAGCACTCTTAAAAAGAAAACTAAACAGCAAGATACAGGATGTATGTCAGTCATGTTCCTAAGAAGTGGATGGCAGCCAACACACTATGGCAGCACAGGGAGAGAATCGTCTGTCACTGTAGGTTCAAAACCCAGGAGAGGAACACAAAAGAGAAAAAGACTGGCACCATCTTCTCCATGGGATATGGCCAAATCATGACTATAAAATGACAACTTTAGCCACTCAAGGGAGGCATCCCAGAAAAGCTGCTCCTCATCACTCGCTCTTTTAGCACCTTTGAATAGCTCCATAGGAAGATAATCAGATAGGTTATTTTTAGAATAAAGTATTGATAAAGAATAAAAAGGTTGGGAAATGGGGAACGTGATTCAAAACTGAGACAAAAATATAAATAAAAATACCAGCTTTGACTATATCACTTTTTTTTTCCTATAAGATTAATGGGCCATTACAACAAGCTGCTTTTTCTATCCTCCAAGTGTCTGAAGATTGACTCTTACCAAACCCACAGATCATCAAGTCAGGAATTAGATTATTTATTCCATTCTAGAAACATCTTGCTAAAAAGGCAGTTGCTCTGCTCTAGCAATCACTCAGTCTGAGAAGATAAATTCAGACAAATATTGCAAACCTCACACAAATCTCAAACCCCTTTTGCTCTCTAAACATTTGCTGCAGTAAGCAAAAACCTTGCACAAGCACCAACTATTCAATCTCTCCAGACTTTAAAAGTGTTTGGGTTGTGACTACCCAAAAAAAAAACCAGTACTGCAGTCAAGACATTGATCCACTTGTACTATCATAAAATCAAGCAGAAATTTTCTAGTGACAGAGATTCATTAGAAAACCTTGGCCAAGGGAATCAGGGATGGTTGTTCAGACAATCTTGGTCTTGACGGATTAGCTTGTCTGTTATCTCTGGGCTGCACTGCATTGTTAGTCACAAACAAGTTTCTGACAGTATCCTCTCCTCTGTACACACAGAGTTGATCTTTTAATGATGGACTGAAACTATCTCACTTGAAATGAAGGTGGAGTACTCATCACACTACAAGAACACTACTTAAGCTGCTCCTATCAAAAGAGAAACAGCCTAAATTCTTTAGACTCGGATCAAAACCCCATGTGCTTCAAAAGCTTGTACCTTCCTTCCCAAATCTCAGAGTTTCCTGGCAAGGAGGTTGACTCTTCAATAAGGAGTTTCTGAATGAAGTGAATGGGATTACCGAACAACTTCCTCTTCAGGGACATCATTAACACACATATTGAAGCTTTCCAGCTTCTCTCCCCACACCTCCCATCTTCCATATCTGCAATACAGAATTCCTTCTTGACTTCCACAAACTGTAATAATCCTCAATTCTTACAGAGACCAGGCCTCCTCTTTATCCAACAACTCTTTCCTCCTTTTAATATCTCACCCACTAACTTTGTGCCTTCACAAATATAATTTCACCTTTTTCATCCTAAGCTTCACTAGAGAGATTGTGGGTTTCCTTTTTCCTTGCAGGCTCAAAGTGTCAAAGCAATCATTCCTCTGTCCCAGAGGTCACTAACCCACAATGCTGCTGTGAATGGCCATTTGCAAATGCAAGAAATATGGGGCCCTCTATGTGATTCTAACGTATTCCTGCCAGTCTCTGGCCTTTACGTACACAGTTGAAAACAGATGGACAAAAACTTCTCTGCTGCTGTAAGGTTAAGTTCTTTACTACCACAGAATTTGACATGGAAGACCTAAACCAAAGATCCATGCTATTAGTATGGCACATAACAAAAAAGAGCTCTAAAAGATCATTTCCAGAGCACTTCTGAGTAGATGTCTTTCTGAGCATTCCTTAGCTGACCTGACGTCACCTTTCTTTCAAGATGTCTCATAGAAAAGAGGTGTGAGGTCTGATACTCTTCACTGCCAATCAGTAACTTCATCCCAGTTTAGAGGACAACACATTTTAACTCACAACTGGGAATTGAGTAGACAACAATATGAACCGATTTTTTCTATTTCACTGGGCCCTAAAATGTTAAAATTGTTTCATTTAAATACAAACTTCAATAGTTCTGAAAGCAAAAAAGGATATTGTTTCCTTTTATTAGAAGCTGTACTGAATGAGCAGATTTTGTCCGAATGTACTAAAAATCAGAAAGAAATCCTCAACAGGCAACATGAGTTACCGTACTGCCAAAAACACTAAAAGAAACCTAGCGCAGCAGCCTCACAGACATTTATTGGTTTGGCAAGAGTAAGAAGCCTCTTGAGCCAAAGGATGTTACTACATTAAGAATTGCATTGGATCAAAACACCATTTCACTAAGGGGATTCAATGAAAAGCCTGGAATTTACATGGGCTTTTTTTTTTCCCCAGAATATATGAAGTCAGCATCTGGTTTCTTCTATTAAAGTACCTTTTTCCTTTCTATATTTTTGCCTTTTTTTTTTGTAGAAAAGTTCATTGTTGTACAGTATACAGAGTAAATTGATTTCAATTAGACAGACACATTCAACATGGATTTCATATGACTGGGAAAGTATTTAGCAAATACTATTTTTCATCAGGAAATTCTGCTAAATTCTGCCTAAAATGAGCAACTATCAAGATTAGTTTGAGACATTTGACACATGCAAACTCCCACGTGAGGATGTAGAGAGATGTCTTGGGTTGGGCTGGTGAATGGTTTTCTTAGTAAACAAGCCACTGAACATGTGTCTTTCAACACCTCAACTCAATAGCAGCATTTTGATTTGAAGTGCAACGAACGCTAAATGCTGCTGCTGCTGACCTATCTGGGATTTTCAGCTGTATTAATCTGCAATTCTAACATTATCAATAGGAATCTTTCAACTAGAGATGTAACTACAAAATATGCTGTTTCTGTTCTGGGGTAAAACAGGTTCAGTTATTGAGATGCGTTCAAGAACATTCAGGGAGTTAAGATTCAGACTAGCTGTGATTTGAATCAAGTCCATGAATTGTAAATAGAAACACTCTAATCCCCTACAGGGACAGCAGGGAACTCCCAGGGCCCCTGTGATACGCTGAATGGGTTCTTTTGGAAAGGACTGCCACACTTCAAGAATACTGATAGAAAAAAGATTTCATTTTCCATTAAAAAATGGGAGGAAGGCTTTTTCATGTTTTTATTCTCCCTGGCGCCAGTCAAGGATTCATACATACACTTTTGATGAATTCTGCTCCTCAATTTTTAAGCAATAGTGTCCATATTGCCTTACCACAATGTGTTTTTCCAGTTAGGTCATTACTCAAGATGTTAAAGATGTCATATGCTGACATCTCCTTGTGTAAATGCAATATAATCCCAAACCACATTCCTTTGGGCCTATGGGTTATACGGGTTCAGATTTGCTGGTGTATATCTTTGTTATTACTTACATTTTCAAATCATACCTTAAAAAGTGATTCTCCCACCGTTTTTATTCTTCCAGGAATGGTTTGGTCGTGACCCTCCCAGACATTTAAATTTGATATAGAATTGTGTTGACTGCACGTTATCCCGACTCAGAATACTTTTTAAATGAATTCTGGGACTTGTTTTGTGTTGCAAGATAAAAATACAAATGACATAAAGAGAGGTCAACCTGATTCAAGTCTGGTTAAGGAAAAATGCCATATAGCTGAAGTCATCTCATGGTTTCCCGCTCTAAAGGGTATTAATGCTATTTCTTAAATTAACACTTCTAAAATACCAGGTAGAGATCCGTGATTTAATTAATATGGTTTAATCAAATAATGTCAAATAGCCTTCAACATCATTAGTGACAGACATGATGTAAATACAAAAAGGATGGTATTTCAAGTGGCAGAGATAGATTCATTATGTAAAAATACAACTGAAATGGAAAACATTGAGGATCTTTTGTTTTACACACAATATGCATATTTAATAGATTAACAACTTTAAACAAAAAAAAATCAATATCCTCAAGACCCTCTTTCTCCCTTGGAGCGAGCACAACCTGGGATATCATACAAAGTCAGAATCTAAATTGAACCCAAATTTGAAAATAATGAACACCTCCATCACTCTTTATCCTTGTAGGTTATGCTGAAAAGAAACAACCTAAATGGATTGCAATTACTAACTAGAAAAGAGCATCTTCACACTTACAGCTCAACACAAACATTAAAACGGTTTCAGATAAAGTTTCATTACCCACCTCATGAATCAGTAACTACCTAAGTTTTAAATAGCAAGCCAAGATGAGAATGTGTCCAAATTACTCTAAAGGTCATCCTAAAGGTTTAATTCCATTTTTATACCCAAATCTTTATTCAAACAAATTATCACGCGTGTGAATCTGAGAAATTCAAAGGTTAGCACATAAATAGACTTGAGTTACTTTGCTCAAGAGCCCTCAGGCTGTTGAAAATCATTTCCTGGCAGACGAGTAAAACTTGTACAAACTCAAAATGGATCACCTACAGAATACTGAACTCTTTGGACCAAAACAAAGAATAAAGAACTTAAGTATGTGTGTGTCTTCAAATAACATGAATCTAGGGCTAAACCTGACCTGTGGAGTCAGGGCGTCAGCATGAATGGTTGTGGAAGGAAGATGAGAATGAGTTGTCCTTAGGCATCAAGAAACTAAGTTGTGAGGAAAAAAATACATTCAGTGTTTAGACTACTCCTTAGACAGGCTATACTGTGCAGCATAGCCATCTTAAGCTGGAAGACCCCAAGCATCTCAAGCTGATTTGCCTGCTGCAGACACTCAGTGGAGCATACTGCATCACTGCAGAGCTTCAGTCCAAAAAGCCATGACCTATCATAACATCTGTGAATACTTTACACAGAAAACAACTCAGTGGAATTGCTGTCAGGAGACTGAAGACAAAACATGGCTGTGAGTCCATAGCATGTTGTGAAGGAGAGAGAACCACCCTCTACAGAGAGGAGATGGTCAGCCAAGCACCCGTTCCACTAGTTGTATTAGCACATGACTGGACAGCACTGAATGATGATGCATAAAAACAAAACACAATAATTTACTGTGTTAGGCTTAGTGCTGTCTTTAAGAGGACTGTTCTGGTGCATAAATTAAAAACACTGCATATTCATACTAAAGAAGAAAAAGAGTCAACAGACAGTAGTTGCAACTGTGTGGCTGCCTCCTGGGAAGGAATATTATTTGAACACTCTGGAAGAGCTTCAGGTCATCTGAGACACCATCCAGGGTAGTGCCTGTGCAGACAGCAGCTCCACCAAGAGAAACATTATCTTCATGAACTCATCTTGGTTTTTATATAGTGGCCATTGGTCCAGGCAAGAAGGAATCTATTCAATCACGTTGATAATGCCATGTGCAAAATTTCAAGCAAACAACTCGATTCTCCTATCCAGACAAAAGTTGCAACTAGCCAGCGTTCCTTAAAGCCACATAAAGCCAGAGTGCCTCCGCAGATGAAGAAGGTTCTTGCGTGGTACATTGCACTTCAGCATTGGCAGAGTAAAAGCCACAGGAAAGTCAGAGGGCAGGCAGAATAGGGTAGCAGGCAACATCACAATAGTTTGCTACCTTTCTTGAGAGTCAGGAAGTAGTTTCCAAACTTTCCACCTGTAGGGTCCATTTTTGTTGGGTTTGAAGTAAAGTTGTACAACACTTTTTTTTTTCCTTGAGTTCCCTAGCCCATTATGTAGGAACAATACAGCAACATCACATCCATCCCTTCCATTCAAGAAATTGTATTTAAAGACAATTAATTCTGCTGGCACTCTCTTCTCTGGCCTGAATAAAGACATGTGATGGCTCCCCAACACTTCACACAGAGAAAGTGCTTAGATACTACACTAACAGAGGGAAATGCCTCCCTTACTTATCCTTTACTTATCAGCCTTACCTACTGCAAGTATATCCCATGCCTTCAGAATTTGGAGATACTGTATGACATGCCTTTTATTTTTAGGCGATGCACATTTTTATACATATTCATGTTTAGCTGCTTCCACTCTCTCAGGCCTATGATGTCACTACACAGATTTATAGCAACATGCTAAGGCCAGAACAGCTCCATTTTGACCCCTGCTTAAATAGGACCTTGTGCTGTGCCACCAAATGCAGCACATGTTCTGGTGGGCACTTGGTATGACAGCAGTCAGAAAAGGTGTGTGGTGGGAAGAGTGGGTGGGCTAGAAGCAGGAGAGGTTTTAAGCCTGATTTTTGCTTTTAGTATTTCAGTTTTATTGATCTTGAAATAAAAAGTCACTAAAAATTGCTATAAAACACATCAGTCATACAACAAGTTCAAAAGTGGGCCTAGAGAAGAAATGCCTGCCTGAGGAGAAGACCTTGATGATGGTTTCAGAAATACAAGAAAGCACATCCTTAAATAATGTTTATAGCCTCAAAACTGCTCTGTTCAGACAGATTATAAAATTAGATAAAAGTATCTATTGCCTTGAGTGATGACAGGAAAATGAACAGTTCATACTCTATAGAACCAGGAATCTTCAGATAAGATTTGTCTCTGCCATCACAAGATAAATTACTGAGGGTCTCATGCTCCTATAATTTATACCAGTTACACCTAGTGTAACTCAAAAGCCTTCATTCAAGTTACTCTGACTTCAAGCAACTAAGAGGAGAATTTGTTTTCAGACAGAGATAACTACGAAATTTTAGAAAACTTCATTAGTTATTTCTGTTTCCTTGAAGCTCTGACAGTCCTGGGCTTATTTTATCTTCACTATTCATCAGAACATTATTTCTAAGCATACAGTGAGTAGATGTGTAGGTAACTATTTATTTTCATGGAGGTTTTTCTACGTGTCTTTATTTGTCCTTCAATTCTTAGGTATTCCTTTTTGCAACAGCAAAATCATTGCTGAGGCTAACTATGTCTCTCAAACCTACTGAATACAGTTAGGGAAAAAAAGGGGCAACGAAGCTTTGTGAACTCTAAAAAAATGACAAACCTTAGATCCCATTAGAAAGGGTCTAGAACAGAAAGTCTGATTCTGATTTGAACACTTGCAATGACACTTCCCCTTCTCCAACTGAAGACATACCCAGCTACCTTCAGAAGCTGTGAATAAGCCTACAAGGTTGAGGAAAAGATTTGGGAGGTTGTGGAGAAGGCATGACCCAGACGTTCCTTCCCTCCAAGTTCTATTCTCATGTTGTTCCTTAAGTTTGTGGTTATCCCAAATTTCTGGTTATTGTCAAGGCAAGGTAAATTCACTCCTGTGAAAATAAACAAACACCACAAAAAACCACCAAACAAACAAACAAAAAAAGGATGTCCTAAAGCCTCCTGGACCAGCAGTTTTTGTAAACAATGTAAAACATGACATGCAGTGGTGATGCACAGGGGATCATAATAGCACCTCATTCAATACTGCCTTATTTTGAATTACTGGCAAGTGGTATTGTCATCCTAGAGCACAAACACACGTAAGGAATCAAGAGGTTTGAGTTTAAACCCTAACAAAACTGCAAGTCAGTCTTACTCAGCCAATATTCAATTCCCCTTAAACCCTGCTCTCCCATGTCACAACTATACAACTTCATTTCAACCCAATCTGGTAGAGCACTGTTAATTGCAGAAGAGGGAGTGACAAAACTAATGTTTAAACAGTCATGTGTTTACTGAAAGACCTACATTGGGTTCCAAGATGAACATGAAACATTGGACAAGTAACCAACAAGGCTACCAGTTGCAACTCAGTCGTCTCGACAGTAAATTTGAGTGGAAAAGTTGGCAGAAATGTTACAGAAAATCATCAATAGCATTTAGATTGACATCAAAAGCAAGAGCTCCACATAAAATGTGAAGAACAGTTAAGCGTCAATGGGAAGCTGGTAGGTAGAAACACTAGCTAATCATTCCTCCAATAAAAATGGATAGGAAGTACACAGCAGATTGTATTTATATCCACACAAGTCTTGCTCGCTCCTAAATCTAAACCCCTTGAGTTTGAAGAAAATGTCTTATCTTAGGCTTTCTGCAAGGATGGTGATAGTTACAAATCCAGTACTTTAAATCTCAGCTCTCAGAAAAATAGCAAAGCAAAGGCATAATCCAATAGCTACACTTCCAAACTATTTACACTCCAGATGCATGGCCAGAAGTGCAGAAACGCCATCCAAACAGATGTCCATGAAAGCTGCATGAGACAAGGAATCTGTGCTAACTTTAACTCTGATGTATTGCACATATCACTTCAGATATTTTGTGGACAGGTGATGAACAGCCACTTCAACTTAATGTCAGATGGAAGAGTAAGTTTCCATGAGAATCATGTTCACATACCATGGATCTGTCTAGATACCTCCACATAGTTTTCACACAGCAGCCTACATTACTTAATCTCTGCATCTTTATAAATCTCAGTCTCTCTCACCACACTCCTGTACACAGGACACAGCTTTGCTAGCCATTATATGAGAAGGAGAGAAGGCAAAAGGAACTGTCTCGGTTGCTCTGATGTACAGTCCTCCAATTGAAAACCTAAACTAGTAGTAGAGCAATGAGCACAGGGCCAACCAGTGGGACGTTCCCTGCTCTGCATATACGTTCTTCCTCCTCTCCTCCTCAAGATACACATAAGGGAAAAGTATAAAGGACAAAGGGAGAAAACTGAAGTAACAAAGAGGTGAAAAATGACAGATCTATGAATTTGCTCTACACACTACAAGTGTGTAGAACAAATTCATAGATCTGTCATTTTTCACACAAGTGGCTTAAACATGCAAGCATACAGGTATAAAACAAGCATACAAGCATGTTTCCTGTCCTTACTTCCAAAGTTTGCTACCATTCTAATAAGCTTTGTTTTGTCTCAAGGTAAGTGTCCACATTAATAAACTCACTTAAAATCAAATACACTTCTTTTGAAAATACAGCCATCTTCAAACCTATCTGCTCCAACCACAATGCTCTCAACTGGTGAGCAACCAAGGAGGCCATCACATCCTAGAGTAACAAGCCAATTTTGAACTAAAATGAAGCACAAACTCTGAAATCTGACCTTAAAAAAAAAAAAAAAATCACAACATTACAGATGTGCTTGTGAGCATTAAGACTGCTATCTCTTACACTGAAAAACGTGATCCTATTGCTTTCACATACTCTCCATCCGTCTATATTCCTCATGTCACAGTAACACTGTAATCTTCCCAGGACTGGCAGCATTTCTTAGGGTTTTATATACAGCACAGTGAAGTCCTAGCCCATAAATAACATACTACAGGACAGCAACAGCAATAAGTCATTTCTGTCAATAAGTGGAAGGAAAATAAATATTTAATCCTCTTTTTTTACAGCTACACACACCTAACGGTTTGGATCAACAATGCATTCAGTTACACAGCATTGGTAAAAGGCATATATACAAATTGCTCCAAAAGTGAAAAACACATCTGCATAAAAGAAATATTTGGGGTTTTTTTCAGAGAAATAATGCAGAAGAATGCCTCCTAAAATACTACATAATATAAAATACTAAAAGTGTATTTCTTAATGCCACCTACTCTGAAAAATGTATCTGTTTTCTTTTATGAGTACAATTGTTTTCATGCATGGAGGGTCTGCAAATGGCTGAAGAGAGCACACTGCAAACTGTAACATCACACTATCATTACTGGGGCATGGAAGTGAGGTTTAAATCTATTCTTTCCTCCTGAACACATTTGCCTAGAGATATCTGCTCTCTTAACCTTATCAGTCTTGCTGAATCATTTGCTTTTTGAAGTCAGAAAACATAACCCTGTGAAAGAAGTAAGGATTTCCTGTAAATCAGTCCTTTTGCATTTAGTGTATCTACAGTGCTGTTTTTCCTACTTTTACTGAACTTCCCAACAGTTTTGATGTTACAATACTCTCTCACTCAAAGAGCATCTAAAATTTTGCACCTAGAAATGGCCTAAGAATGCCCTCCCTGTTTCCAATCTCACAAAAGGACTAACATAACAACAAAAGATTACAATTACCTTTAGAAGAAAAGGATGTGTAATTAAAATTGAATTATCATTGAAATAAACCCCTTTGCCTCCCTAAGCTGAAGGCAAGTTTTAGTCCACAGTAAGACCACTGAAATTGCTCAACATCATTGTGAATGAAGCATGCAACTCCAGAAATAAAAAAAAAGGACACAAAACAAGATTCTAGAAACACTGTCACAAAAATGTTGTGTTCACAACAACCCCATGTTAAAGCCCCTCCGGGTAGTCAAGCTCTCAGATTTGCTCACTGATGTTTTTTAGGAATGAACATTTTCTCTCCAGCTCTTTTTTGTTTACTATCTGGACTAATTTATCATTGATTTATTGAGCTATACATCCAGCATGCTTTCATACTCAGGGGATACAGTCAATGGACTGAAAGTGCTGGCAAGAACAAAGTGAAAAGAAAAAGATAATTATGACAACAGACAGGCGAAATATGGACACAGAGATATAAGATGATCATATACATGATGTATGTGTTCATTAGATTTCTTATCCTAGCACCAATATGCCCTACCCACATTGCATGAACAACAGCTATAAATAGATAATGAAGAGACTGTCCCTGCCCCAAATTTCTTACATTCTAGGTATCAGATGACAGCCACAGCCAGACAAGCTCAGGAAGCAAGTTCACATGGTGATTTTAAAGGCTAAATGGCTGAAACTTTTAACTAGATCATTTGCTGTTTCCTTTTAAATGTATTTAATGTATATTTCTCTCACAAATTTACACATAATTACAACATCCTTTCAAATTCTTGAGCCAAGCAAGGCTGTAAACCTTTCTTTAATCACTTCAAAGACATCTAAACAATATAACATTTGCTTCCCAGTCAAAGCACTGTAATCCTGGTAACTAGACAAAAACCTTTTAAATTCCTATCATGATACCCATAGAAGCTTCTGGCAAGACTAAGATTATCCAGTTATGCACAGGACAGTCCTGCATATTTCATTCTTGAACAACTGCACACCGTTTCACAAGTCCAACCTGCACACAAGATGTAGAAACCCTTATAACAGTGAACTACTCACAATGATGACGACTCCAACAGTATCAAGATCCTTTGCATGTTACTACATGAGACAATACTAGGTTTTCCTATGTGTAAGGAGAAATCCACCATGAACAATACAGCATGCTATAGAATACCTTTAGGTATCCTATAAAGGCTTCTGCAGACATAGTCCTTGTTACAGATGTGGTTTGCATACCATGGCTAGAATTGATTTTCTGGCTTTTAATTGTTTTTTCCCCACTATTTTTAAAGTATGAAGTCATCAGAATTCTCTGACGAAGGACTGATTTCCCCCATTATTGCTCCTTTTGATTCTTCCTGTGTTCTTTTAAAGACTAATAAATTCCTTCCTCCTAACAAGCTGCCCAAATGGCAGCAGGGGTATACACTAATCCAATCAAAATCATACAAAAATAGCCAAGGTCAACAGTTATTTACATTACTATAGCAGTTAGGAGTGCTAATAAAACATCAGGATCACAGGTAGTGCACAGCATGGCTGAGTTGTCAATAAAAGCAAATGCAAACAATGGCCAACAGATACAGACATGTGGGAGAGGAAGGATGAGAATGGGCACAAGCATGACAAATTTGGTCAACGTAACAGGCAGTGGATTCAGGACTTTTTGGTTGGACCTTTCACAAGTATTCAAACGTGAAATTAAGGAGAGTTTTAAGAATGGCATTTAACGGAAGACAACAAACGTGCAGAGGTTCTTTACAGCACACTTCTCCTACCATGAAAGATGGCATAGAAAACCCAAAATTGTATGTATCTGAATTTCTGTATTAAAGCAATGAAAAGCTTGGCATCATCAGCTTGTAACAGTAACCAACATTTAGGTCTTAAGTCATGGGTGGCTAACAGCACAGGCTACCCTGGAAAATGAAAGATGAAAAGCATATTTTAGGTGCAGGAGGGCAGCACTACCTAAAAAAATAGAGAATGTGAGCAGGAGTTTGACTAGGGAAATGATCTTTTCTGCAAGATGCAGATAACCTTGAAAATCCCTGAAAACAGGAAAAACCACAGGACACTCTTCATAACATTTAATAGAGGAGTGGAATAGTATGGGAAAAATGAAGAGATATGGAGGATCTTAGAGCACAGGAGGCTGTAATTAACTTCTGCACACATTTCTGTTTAATATGCACTACAGAAAACATTTAAGAGGTGGATTTTGGGGTTTTTCCTCACTTAAATTTCAGCTTGAATGTATATAGTAATCAAGCTAACTTTATGAACACTAGATCACACTGATTCAAATTTCTATGAAAAAGGGAATAATACAAGACAGCAGGTAAAAAAAATCCTTCTTTTGTAAACAACAGCATGAGAATGTCCATTTGAATCTAGAGCCTTAACAAGGTCGTACACACTGCTTCTGAAAAGGTATTACTCCAAAGGATTTAAAAAAAAAGAATACCCCACACCATTTGAAATGTTTACAGATTGAACACACACATGTTTCATAGTGAGTTCAAGAAATCACCATCCATAATGCTGTGTTAGTATTTACCCGGCTCATTTCTCACATTCAGAAGATAGAAGGTAAGAGCATTAGGTAATGCCATATAGCAAACTATTCCTATGTTTGGCTGAAAAAAGGACAATAACAGGAAAGAATTCAACACTCCTCCCCTCAGTGTACTGAGGCCTTAGCAAAGCCCTTGGCTCTAAAACGATAAATAGAATACAGAAGATGAATAATTACACTGGCAATATCTATACCTTTTTAACAATAAAACCTCAGAATCAAGTGACAAAATGGAATTAGTGGGCAGCATGTTTAAAACAAGCAACCTGAAGCATAATTAAATTGTGGTCAGCACATGGTTAACATTGCCATTTTTTTTTTGTGGTAACCAAAAGATAACCAGGTGAAATAAGAATTAATAGACAGAGGCTCCCACAACGACAATTATACCAATGGATAATGGGTATGTATCAGCCTACACTCAGAAAGCTCTTGAAATAACATTCTCCCATGAACAGCAGGGTAAAAAAAGGGAAGTGTGTTCATATTTCTGATACATTTCCCTGTTCATTTGCTGGGCACTAGAGAAGACTGTTTATGTGTAAAGGTGGCCCTACAGCCTCACCCACTGTGGCAGTACTTAATTGCAAATTGAGATGGCACCAATAAAGAGGATAAAAACAGGATCAGACCATCTGCAACAAAGGTAATGCATCACCACAATCACACATAAGTTCCTTGGTTACACAGGCTACTTTTAAAAGACTCTGGCTCTCCATCCTACAGTTCTTCATCTTTCATTGCCTCCATCCACCCTAAACTGTTTTACAGTGGATTGACCTTCCTCCAAACTGATAGCACACTAAGTACAATAAATTTATGAACTATCAAAATACAAAGGTGGAATCTTATCACCAAAGAGCTGATGCTGAATATCACTTCCCTGTACTATTCTGCTTTGAAATATTGACTTGGTCCACAGTCAGGGCAAAGTAGCCCAACTGTGCCAAGATGAAGGACAAAACAAGCGTCTCAGCAAATGCTTCAGAAGACTACAGTCAGCCAAAATTCCCTTTCCCTCCCAGATCTCCAGAAATCACAAATACTTTTCTGGAAGGATGAGAAGAGGTCATGAAGATAAACTGATCTTTTCCTATGGCATGATGTGCCACCTTCAAAACAATTCTCCCTCCCCTGTGCCTTTACTGATCTCTAGTATTACTACACTCACACTGAAGTCCTTTCCAAAAGCATTTTAAGATCTACCAATAGGAATTACCCTATAAAGAGCTATGTTTACATTTCAAGAGAGAACAGCACCAGCCAAAAAAAAAAATACTAAGTTAGCTTTGACATATGGAAAAACAGCCTTTTCCCACCTCGAGCCGCACACAAGGCAGCAGTACTCTACGTGCATACAGTTCACACATGCGAGGCTACAACTAAGAAGGAACACTCCAGTGCCCCTCGGGTTGCAAACATAAAGCAGGCTTTCACTCCACTTAGAAAGCACAGACTTTTTTGTGCAGCGGAGTAGGAATAAATAATATACAGGAGGTGGACAGAAAGATTCTTAGAGAGCTTCTCTCTCCTATCTCTCACTCTGCAGGGACACATTTTTGCACTGAGTCAAAACCAAATGATACATCTTGGACAGCTTTCAGCTGAGTACAAAACTCTTAGCAGAGTTATATACAAGTGGAAAGGTTGTGGGTAACAATTCACCTGAATAAAAGACCAAGCACTATGGGATTAAAAAAGAAGCTACTAAAAAAAAAAAAAATAGCACTTGTACATTTCTATAATCCAGGAGTAAACAAAGGAAACCAAAGGCATTGTTGGTGATGGTTGGCTTTTTTTGCCATCTCCAGCATTGTGACTACACTTTGTACAGTAATGAACTACAAACCAGAGAGCACTTCTCCAGACAAGCCTTTTTTTTTTTTGTGAATGTTATTGCCCTTCAACACCATTAACCAGGTACCCCTGTGTTAATCTGATATTCTTTAAGTTCAGCAAAAATAAAGTGTCAGCAACGCTGCAAGTCAGCCAAATTAAAATGGTGCATGGTTTTGATTCCATATGGTTCTGAGTGGTAGTGTACTATATTATTTATTTATGTGAACATTCAGGTCAGTTGACTGCTACACTCACACATGGTACCCAGTCCAAGACCCATAGAAACCAGCTGACCTTTCCAGTTCACCAGGGAGGATGCCAGATCAAAGACTTTGTGCTTAAGGACTTTTTTGATCAACTGGGCATTACTTTCCAGGCATTACTAACAACCAGAAGACCTGGGCTCCATCCCTGCTCCAACTAGGTTCCCCCCTCCACCTCGTACCATTCACTTCCTCCCAAGTTGCCTCCTTGGATCAGACGATGTAAGGACAAAACAATGTACATGCACAGCAACATCACTGCTGTTAGAAATAGCAACAAGGAGGTTTCCCAGCTACTATCTCCCCACTCCATATGAAGCAATAAATAAGTGCAGTTTTGCCAAATCCCTTGAGTTAGGAATGAGAGAAAAAATGACGAGAGACTATCCACCTTTCTGCAGCTGGTAGAATACGGGAACATGTGATCCCCACTCAAAGCCAAATAAACAGTATTTCAGAGAAACATCACTAAATTATTGCTTTATAACCAACATGCATTCATTCATGAAAAAGCTTTCTTTTCAATGTGACTGAACAATTCCTAGTGCTTGCTTCAAATCAAAAAGTGCAGCAAAGCATAAGCACTTTTTTCAACCGCTGAGCCCAAATAAAGATTTTTCACTGTTACCTCTGATACCTGCTAATTTGGTAACTGAAGCTTGATGGTTCAAGATGGTTACAAAGCATCTTGTTCTGCCTCTCCACAGAGATCATCATCAGAACAAATAAATTATCAGAGTCTGGATTCTCATTACCCCAAATTAGCCTCAGCACAAGATGACAAGAGCAGAGCCAAGCTTTCTGTGAGTCCTTACATGGCACCTGTTATCATTCCGTGAAGGACACAGAAAAGGGAGGCCAAGTTTCTCTGCTGTCTGTCCACAACAAAGCTTTCCTGACATCCTATTGATACCTCTTCTGACAGCAACTTTCAGTCTGCACACCCACACCACTTTTAATCCACTAACAATGAGTCAGTTGCCTTGCTTGGAAGCGTCCCTGAGGAGTGCAGGGACTGCATGAGGAAATTGGGGGTGAACTTGACACATCAAGTAACATGTCATATCAACAGACATAAATCTAAGCTAAAATACATCTGTTTACGTGAAAGCCAAAAAATGATTGGGACAAAGAAAACAGTAAGTTCAAAGGAGAATCCTCTGATTATCAAAGGGGAAAGTGAGTTAAAAAATGAAGGCATCCTGTTTGATCATTTGTTTAAATAGTTCTGCTGAGCATTTCAGGCTAAAGCTACAGAAGCCAAGATAGAAAGATGGACACACATCTTTGGATGGGACAAACTGACCAGCTCCAAAATGCATCCAAAAGAAAGCCACCAGTGAAGAGCCAGGTTACATACTAGGGTCATTATAACTGACACATTCTCTGTCACACTGTTCCTAATACAGTTTGGAATGCTTACACATCTCATCCACTAACTCCATCTTGTCTTTGACTCAATTTGGAGCAGCATTGTCAGTAACACATTTATAGAGTGACTTTTAGGCTACATCATGGACTAAAGCATTATAAAAAAAGTGAATCCATCAGCTTCTCATGAAATGGCCCCTCCAGGGCCTTGGTTATGTTCAATATGCCAAACACTCAAAAGAATTTGTGACAGTGTATGATTTTGCAGGAGCTAAGTCTGATGACACTTCCCAAGCAGCCTGTCTGATCTAACTCTCCCACCTTTCTCCCTTCCTCCTCTCTTCTCACTAATAATGAGGGCATTTTACAGCTTGCAGCCCATGTGTCTCTTCGTATTCAGATGAGGTGTAACAGCAGCAGTATTAGAGACAGGAATTGAAGCAAAACACATTTAGAAGCTTGATTTATCAAATGTTTGAGCAAGAACTGGGTTTCTACTATTAAAATCTTTAAAAAAAAAAAACAAGAGGACTGAACTGTAGTGCTAAGGCTGTCCACATGTATGGACTGGGCATTAGTCCAACTATAACAAGCCTGTCCACCGCTGTGGTATATTTAAACAAGTCTTACAGATCAATTATTTTGCACAACTAAATCCAGCACCTGTGAAAATTGTCTTATTTCAGCTGTGGGAAAAGCTACTTAAATAACATTTTCAATTTTAAAAGGAAACTCAAACAAAATCTCTTCAAGTCTAAAACAACCAAATGCAGTACCTGGGCAGTGTAGTAGGAATATTAAATCAAACTCCTATCAAGATTCCTGCTCCCATGAGAAAGCTGTTTCCTACTGTGGTATCTAATTGCAGATACTCAGAACTAAGTGTCTTGACTTCCATGAGAGACTATAGGTAGTTGAGAACTAAAGCTATTCTGTGTATCCCCATCTGTCCATGTTCCCCCCACCTCCAAGTTGCTCTCTGGTGCTGCTGAAATGTAATTCCCACCACTGCACTCCTAAAGCTGAAATCTATTTCTTATGCCATTCCAGTCTTGAAAATTATTTCATCAGTATGGGTATAATATTAACTGTATTGCCTGTGAAAACTGCATAAAAAGCAGTTCAGGTGTCTTTTGCCTTGACAGTAGGCAGCAAGGCTGACTTGCATTGACTACATTAACAACACTGAAAGTGTTTATTTATAAAGAGAACCAACTGTGCATGAAAAGTGTACAAGTAAACACCACTACATGAAAATGAATAAATTGCTAATTTTTGGTAGGTCTCAGCCAGTACTCACTGCTGCAAGAAACATGAAATCTAAAAGGCATCTGAAAGCTTCTGAAATAAGACTATTTCTTTTCTCAGACTTAAAATGTGCTTTTGGCACACTCAGGATTTATCATTCAGAATAGCAACAAACCAAAAAGACTCAGTTAATTTAATGCAAAGATCTCCCTTCTCAGTAAATGTCTCATGCAGTACTACTCTTAGCAACAGTATGTTTATACAGCACAGAGAGAAGCTTTTCACTGACACCTGGGAGAAAAACAAAGGACAAAAGGACCTGCCAATGCAAGAGTTCAAGTGTTCTCATCTAATGTAGGCAGAAGGCTGGCCATAACAAGTTACAACAAACAACCTATTTACCCATTTTCAGCAAATGCTTGTAAATTTAAACTGTGTGAAGTGTCTAGCTACCTCTTTCATTCCATCAAAGAGCTTCATCAGCAATGGATGATAAAGCTCGTGGCTTGACCTAAAGGGGTTGGTAGGTTAATCTATACTGACCTTACCTTTATTCAGTCATGATAGATTGCTTGAATAACTTACCAGCATTTAACAATGCCAACAGTCATCTTTTTACTACACTGCCCCTCCAAAGTCCCCTCCAACCAAATTTCTTAATCATGGGGGAAACTAAAAATTTTCAACAATTACTCATAAAAGAAACCAAAATGCCATTTATCACCCATTGGCATCCAAGAAAGAGGTAAACAACCAAAAGCAGAAGAAAATTACCTTGCCCTTGACATCTCCTTCAGACTTCCACCATCCCTTTTTGTCACTTTTAGATAACATGCTCTCTCTTATTAACTGTCACTCATCTTTTATTTACCTTCTTTTCATTCAAATGGAAGAAATTAGACAAAAAAAGCTACTTTTTGATAAAACCTGCCTTGTAACAATAAGCTTAAGCCTACAGACCTCAAAACTTCATATTTTAATAACTACTAGCTTGTTTTCAAAATACATTCCATGAGGGTGCTCAGCACTAAACATAGCAAAGCAGTGAGTTAAAATTAAGCACATAATTAGGCCCAGAGAAATCAGCAAGATGGATTCATCACTCAGTGATTGATTACATCACTCACCTCTCATGTATCTAAAGTTCACAGCCTATACATAAATGCCCTTCTGGAGAAAAGTCTCCAATGTCCAACACCGTACAGTGCACAATCCTACACAGTATTTTTCTCCCTTTAATACTACATTAACCACACTCATGAAGAAACTACATAGACTTATATTAACTTGTTAGAGCAACATAGCTTCCAGAACAGCAATAGTTACAAGAACAAACTTTCAGCACAGGTATCTTCATGCATTCACATTTAACTGTGGCTGCAATTCCTGAAAACACATCAGTTTCCACAGGATCTACCAGGTAGTGAAACAGTGTGACATGAAGAGACAGCTGCGTTCTCACTTGGAATATCACAGCACTTATTCTTCAGCATCAACAAATGTATTCTCATGTAACATTCTACAACTGTAAATGGTTTCGTAACACAAGAGAATATCAAAATGGAAACAACCTTAAGTCACCTAAATGACATACGAAAAAGCCTTGAGAGATCCATGCCATTGTTTCTTAATATGTTCCCAGGAACAAGGGCTAAGCTAATTAGATTCAGGCAGGTGCAAGTCAAGATTAAGTGCCATCACCTTTTGCCAAAAGCAGGGAAGTATACCATAAGCCAGTGTCTACAGCATGCAATGCATGGAAAATGAAAAACAAAGGAAAAAGCCTTTCTTTGTATTGCAAAGAATATTTTTCAGAAAACTACTCACAGGACTGCAGCACTTCAAAAGTTCCTACCTTGGAAAGCTGTGATATGACCAACAATCATGTACTTCAGTTCGAAGTTCAGTGCCTGGATACTTTGAGTCCTTTCCCTTCGAACAGCTGCCTGGTAGCTTTCTTCCATTTTTTTGGTGCAACAAGTTGGTGTTCTCTGTTGACAGATCTGTAAATCTGACTCTTAAAGCAAACAAGAAAAAAAAAACACAAACAATAATTAGAAAAATGTACAGCTTACAACATAAAAATAAATAATGCTTCTTAATGTCAAAAACTCAACATGTTTAAAATGTTGAAACAAAGGACAACCCGTAAGTAAAGACATTGTGAGACTCAGCTTTGTCTCAAGGACACTAATTTATTACTTTCACATACATTTGGATAACATCACATTCCCAGCTGCTACCTTATTTTACACTGTTAAGAGCCTACATGCAAACGCCTGTATGTAAAGGCACTGACATCAATCCCATGTCAAAACTACAGAGAGAGCTGAAAGTTAACTCTAAAAACCTAATTTTTGTGGAATATTTTTGGTTGGTTTTTCACCATTCCAGCTTTTTATGTGTTTCTGTAAGTTTGGTGTGTTTGATTAGGAAACCTACATCTCAGAGTTCTGACTCTCAGGGTCTAGTTGCTCTACACCATTGGATTTGTAGGTGACAGTTCTGGAAAAGAGGTGTTACAGACTACAAATACATTCTGGTGCTTCATGAACGCATGTTTTAAGAAGGTGAGAATAAAAAAATAGGCAAGGAGCTGTTAAGCAGAGCAATTAAAAAACCAGAGGCATGCTTGAAAAAAAATCAGAGCCAAAATAGTGACAAGATATTAAAAAGCAGATATATCTGACAATTCCTCACTGAAACCAGAACACCCCAGCAGGAAGCCTTGCACCTTCATGTTTGAAAACTTTCCTTGCCTCCTCCTTAAGGTGGAAACAGGGGTCCCGAGATAAATGGACAGCAAGTGACTGTCCCTGTTCCTCAGGCCTCAGTCTCTGAGGATGGAGATAACCCTTTCCTGGGAAGGCTGGTGCCACAATAGGAGCCAAGATCCCTGCTCCCACACTGACATGGCTGTTTTAACAGCCATTTTAATGCCTGAAAACTCATGGTAGCAGCACAGCAGCGAGGCACTGACCCTTTCCCTGCTGACTTGTCCCATGCTGGCCTGTCCCCAAACTGCCTCCTTGGGGTGGCCACCAACACCTGGGGCCAAGGTGATCTCTGGTTTTAAATCAGAGTAAACACTGCTAGCAATCCCTCCCCACACAGCAACAACAGGACCTGAAGGCACAAATGTGTGTCAAGAGCTCCAATTCTCCAAAAAGGCCATATTCCTCCACTGGATTTCACACGGGTCACTACAGAGTGCCCAGACCAGGCCTTGGAAGAGAAATGTCAATGAGCAATTATACTGTACTAATCCTCATCATCTGGTTTTGCATAGCAAGGCTCTACATATAATTGATGATGAAAAACAAGAGGGTACATGGATGTTCATTGAAAAACATCTGAGAAACATCTCAGAATGACAGAATCATTATAGTTGGCAAAGACCTTTAAAATCAAGTCCAACCACTACATATTCAACACATCCAACCAACCAGGCTCTGTTCAGGGCCAGCTCCAGGTCAACAGCTCATTGAGACCAAAACTGCAAGGAGGTGTTTCAATAAACCTCTCTTACCAGAAGAAAAAAAAACACTAAGCTTGTTGAAACATCTCCTTTTATTTGAAAACATTGCTTCCAGTTTACAGCTGTCATTTGAAAGTGCAGCTAATTTACGTCTAAAAGGCAATACCTAAGTGAAATGATCAAATTTAGCTTCGTTCAGTTCACAAAGTTGTCACAAACTGGGCTGACTCACAACACCATTTTGGAGGTAAATTTGTTTCATGCTTTGAAAACATTGCAAAATATAATCTGGAATTGATATAATATAGTAGGAAAATACAACTCTGCCCACTCAAATGTGAAGTCCTAAACCCTGCTTGAAAGCACTTGACATGAGATCACCACAGCCTGGCACAAGCCAGCAGGCTGCTAAAAGCAGCAGTAGGACAGCTGCATGCTTGTCACTGGCTGGGCATGCTTCTTGGCTCCTGCCTGCCAGAGAAGCTGTCCCAGGTTGAAATTGGCTTCTTAGAGTGGCTAATTTTAACCTGGATTGGTTCCGTGATCCAGTTCACACCATGAACCTACATTTGTTCTCTCAGAGGAACTGGGGCTTGAGGAAAGACCACTTCTCTGACCTGGTACCACAAAGCATATGTAAAATTATAATACAGACTGCTGAGCAAGGATGTCAGTTTACAAACAGATATGTGAGCAAAGGAGTTACGAATATTACTGCTCATCTGCAGTGCCAGGCTGCTGTTACTCAAAGCACTGCTTACACGAGCTCTCTGAATTTTTGTTTTAAAGCCTTTTGCAGATCTCAGACCTGTATCAAAAGGGTTGGAAATACAAAGTGCTCCATGCTAACTACATGCAGGTCTCAAAGCTATCACTGCTGTGCCTAGTGTTCCCCTTTAAAAAGAGGCACCACAGGAACCTGCATCTCCTCCAGAAAGCTTTAAGAAGAACATGGATATCGCAGCTAGAACTGCACTCCTGAGATTCCCCACCCAGCTGTCTCCTCCAACAAGTACTCCAGGAGCCTGAAGATTAGTTTTTGTTGGTCCAGAGCCAAAGTGATGCAGAAGGCACTCTTAAATAGAAACAGTACTAAGCCCCTGACACTTAAGGAGCCTGATGTAAAACACAGAGCATTAAAAGACCAAAGAGCAAACCCCACTCCCCTAGCAGTACTGTCATGCACAGATCTTGGTCATTTCACTTGTTTCAATATTAGCCTGAGGGTATCACTTTTAACTCAATTATAGAAACCTAATACAAGCACTATACATGCCTGAGCGCTGAGATTAAATTAAAACTGATTAGTAGTATCTTGAAGTCTTTAATAACTCTGGTACTAATTTTAGTTTCTCTCACTTCTTTCATCTTAATGCAAAAATCCCCTCTCCAAAAGGAAAAGAAGAGAGGAGGCACACAGTGACCAGTGGTAACCAAGCTGCACACTGCATGAACACTTCTGAGATACAGGTTGAGCACCAGAGCTCTAACTTCAGATACACAGCTCCCCACAGTCCTGTGGTAATCACCTCTATTTAGGATGTGCATTACCCATCAGCTACAGGGAGACAAAGAGCAAACTGCTCCTTGAAGTTTAAGGACAATGCCATTGTAGGCACCAGAGAAAATTCCCAAACTCACCACTTGGGAATGAGAGAAGAAAGTTTTACAACAGCATTATTTCAGCAAGTGATCCTGTTCATTTCTCTCTAGACTTTCTTACCTGCTTTCCCCAAGCTGCCTTTTCTTTTCTAACTAATCATTTAGTTTGGAAGGAACCTTCAGTTCAACCTTCCCCTTAAAGCAGGTCAAACTACATAAAGGCTTCATCCAGCCAAGTTTCAAGCATCTCCAAGGGCAGATGATCCCATAACTTCTCAGGGCTCTTGTTTCAATATTTGACAGTCCTTGCGGTGAAAATAAGTAAAGTATATCTAATGAGAACGGCCGATGTTGCAGCTTGTGTGCATTGCTTCTCACCATATCACTGAGTGGCTCCAAGGATCTGGCTCCACTTTCTCTATTTCCTCCCAATACATAGTTGAAGACTTAAACTCCCAATGTACTTTAAGACCCTTAACCTTCCACTCCTATAACTGAACAAACCTAGCTCTGTATTCCCACATGTGCCCCAGACCCCTGACCATGATAGGAGCACTCTCCTAGACTCTATGTCATATATATTCATCTTGTTAGCTGGTCATGTCATTTATCAGTTCTTCTAACACACGGTGGAGATGTCAACTACTCTGCACTGTCTTTAAAATGCTGTACACATTGTAAAAGCTAGACTTCAAAAAAGTCAGTGAAGGGAGATGGATCAGCGTCTGTTAAAACACTGGCTTTGTGGTTTCAAAGGCTGATTCTTTAGTTATTTTGTTTTAAACATGCAGAGCCAATATCTTCCACTGCACAGAATGCTCCTGAGCAAACGTGATCAGAGGGCAAGCTCAGTGCAATCTATCTCCTGATAGTTTTTATCCCTTTCTATTTTTATGATCTTTTCAACAGTATTTCCAAACAAAGCTTTAGTCCAAAGCCCAAGATTTTAATGTTGTACAAATGTCTTCAAAGACTCCAAGATTGATTATGCCTCAGTAACATCGAGAAAGGTGCCAAGAGCACCTTGCATTGTGTCTGGCCAAGCTGAACAGAAGCCAACATTTTGTCCTTCTTGAGACTCACCTGCCTGGTGCAGCTGCTGCCTCAGACAGAGGAAAATTCAGCAATTAACACACAAATAATTTAGGAGAGGAAGACAAACCAAATGAAAAAGGAAGCAATTTCCAAACAGGGCTCCATCTGCAACTACTTGGTGCATTAGAAAAGCCCACTCTGGCACAGCCTCATCAGGCAAAGGTACTTCAGCCACCACAGTCTGCTAGAAGTTCAAGAGATCCTTTACGTAGCAGCTTTTGTGCCCCAGTAGAACTAAGGCCATCATTAGCTTCAGTTGCACGGCTGCTGTCAAGAAACATTCATTCACAGAAACACAAACCATACTCACCTAGCAGAGAGCACAGCTCGCTCTGCACAACATCATACCACAGCTCAGCCCCATTGCAACTAACTACGTCTTTCTAGTTGAAAGCATTCCAAGTATACTAAACTCATCAAGCACAATATGTGCAGTATCAAACAGCTACTATTTGATTTGCCAGTGTTCAAAACATAGTAGTTACTATGCTTGAAGTAGGACACGCCAGGAATTACCAGAAAAAAATCAACGAGTGTGTCAAAATGACTTAGTGCACAGCATTATGCACTGGTGCAAATGACTGTGGTACAATAAACAGTGACTAACTTCATAAACTTCCTGCTCCCACAAGCAAAGGGTAACATCCAGGTAAGCTCTAGGGAGCAGAGACACGTTCCCTAAAACAAAGAGTCAAAGACAGATGTCTTTTCCTCCTGCCTCAGGTGAACTGTGCTAAGGGCATCCACATATTTTCTGACTAGTCAGAAAGAACTTATGTTAAAGGTCCCTTTAAGAACAAAAAGCTGAAGAAATACCAAAGCAGAACTCAAATTTACGTTTGATAACATGCATATATCCAGCAGGACAGTTTACACATGCAGTTTGGAAAGTATAAGGCATGAAAGTCTCCTTTCCCCTGAACCCTTCTTTCATATTATACATTAACAGAGATATTGTTTAACTTGATCAGTGGACTTTACATTCTCTCTGTTCTAAATACACTGAAGCATCACTGGGGCTATGACCAGATGTGCTATTCCAGGTGAAATAATGAAGGCTAAAAGAAATATTTCTTTTTATCAAGCACCACTTAGATGACCTACTAATGTAACTACTAGCACACGTAGCTACTTCCAACTGCAGCCAAATAGCTTGCATTAGCTCAAGAGTTCTTCAGTAGATCTAACAAAGAATTACAAAAAACCCTCAAAATTGGGAAGACCATTTTGATTGCACTGGATTTATGCCAGAAAATTCAGAAGTGGTGGAAGCCTTGAATGGAAAAAGAAGTGGAACAGCAAGAAGCACTAGATATCATGAATTCAGAGAGTTGGCTGCATCAGCAAGTGCCACAGCTTGCAGGACAGCTGGAGACCATCAGGCCTGATTAGCTTCCAGAGGAGGAACTCTCCGACACACACAGGTCTTAAGAACAGTTGCCTGCACAATGCTGTGCTATTAGGCCTGCTGCTAAGTACTTTTTGTCTGAGTTTTTCCCACTTTCCAGTTCTCACTACTATTCTGATTTTTGGCCTAGTTTCCAAACCACCTTCTATACTCATCAAATCTTCCACCTCAGTTTGTTCTCCATAGAAAACTCTCATGCCTGGACACAAGGAACTGAACACATCTGACTGCTCTAAACTTTTGCTCTACTGAATGAAACCTATACAACTGTTAACCAGTCACTTCTTTCCTTTGCTCTCTTGACTCCCTGCTCTGACCACTTCTCACCCTCCTCAGACAAGATCCTCTCCTACTGTTCTTGCCCATTGCTACTTATCTACCCTTCTGCCTGCCTTCCTCCCAACTGCTTGCTATTTGTGGGATGCCCTGGAGAAGCAGAGCAGTTAGAGACGCTTCCAGCTCACGATTTCAAGTAGGATGCTGGAAGATGTGTCTTTGGTACCAATGCCAAATGGTCATAGCACTACTGCTCCTAAATATTCTCCATAAGGAACAAAGGAAGGGTGATTAACTTCCCTCAGTTCACTACCCTTGAGTCTTCCCACACCTTCCTGACAGCCCCAATCTCAGAAACGGCAAATGTTCAGTAGCAGAAGGCATGAAACTCATCTTACAGAATCTCAGTCCAAATCATTAATTTGGAGTTCTCAGTTTAAAACCAAGCAGCTGAGAAGAGGCTCAGCTTGGTAAGGGACACGTGTTGAGCAGGACAAGCACTAGATGCCCAAGGGAGAGAACAACAGACACTACCTCCAGATCTTGCACTCCTGTTGATTAAATGAAACAGCACTGGGCTGATGTGAAGTTAAGTGAGACAAATTCTTTGCATGTGAGCCTGGGAGATTTGCTGACAGTAAGACTGGGTCGTGGTTTGGCCCAGCCAGCAATGAAGCACCACAACAGTCTCTCACTCAGTGCCCCCCATCCACCCCCACCCTCCTTAGGATGGCAGAGGCCCCAGCGAGACGGGAGGAAAAAAGATACCCAAGGATCTTGTGGATCAAGAAAAGGGCAGGGAGGGCTCACTGCCAACTACAAAACAGACTCCACTACTCGACTTAGAGAGGAAAGCAAGGAAAGATTGTTCTACTACCTACAAGAAACAGAACAGAGCAAAATGCAAAAACAGGGCAGGATGATGAGAAAAATACCACCTGCAATTTAAATCTCTTTCCCCTATCCCTCCTTTCCTCCCAGGCTCAGCTCACTGCTCCCCATATCTCTACCTCCTCCCCACTTCAACAGCATGGAGGGGCAGGGAATGTAGGATGTGGTCAGTTCCTCACAGAGGGGCTCTGCCACTTCTCTCTCCTCAGATGAGGATGACTCCTGGCACTCTTTGCCTGCTCCGATACAGGGTCCCTCCCATGGACATGGCCTCCTCTGGGCACAGTCACTGCCCCTGGTGTGGGGTCTTCTATGAACTGCCAACAAATCTGTGCTTCACCAGACCTCTCCACAGGATGCAGGGGAGTCTCTGCTCCAGCACAACTCCTCCTCTCTTCCCTCACCCACCTTTGGCTCCACATGCTCACTTCTCTCTCTCTCCAACTCCTTGCACCACCAGCCGGAAAAGAAGGAAGAACAAAGCAAGAAGGAACAGGAGTAATCCTCCTCTTCTGGCTTCTTCTTCCTAAAAAGTCATCATGGAGGCCCCCAGTTGGCTCAGCCCCAGAAGTGGGTCTGGCTCAGAGCTGGGGAGAGTTTTGAGCAACTTCTTACAGAAGCCATCTTTACAGCCCCTTCCCCATCACCAGAAACAGCTCCACACAAACCCATGAGAGACTGTGAATGTGAAAAGGCTTGCTAACTCCACTAATTCAAAATATTCACACTCTTGTAGATCCATCTTTCTCTTTCCTTCTAGAGCTGATATACAAGCATGAAAAGCTAGACTGATGCCCACAACCTACCTTTTTAAGCAATCAGGGTTATATCAAAGGGGGTTCCAAATTTCATACCGTACTGACGACTTCCTCATCCTTCCTGAGACGACACATGTCATTGCAATACAGAGGTGAGAAAAAATTAACAAGAGCATTTCTTTCTTTTGGGTCTACTATGACTCACTTTTAATTATGTCTCACCACATTCACAGTAGAAAATCTTGTCTTTTTTTTCAACAACAAAACTCAAATAGCTACAAAATATTTTCTAGGAGTCTCAGACAACAACAAACTAACAACTGCAGTTTTGCTCTCCAGTGGGGAAGGCGTTTCACTGCCACAGAACTCTGCTTTACAGTACCTGAACGAAGTGCCGCATGGTGAAAAGCTCATTCTGGAACAGTTATTTACCACTCTGTGAGTATAGCATTTACAGTAAAAGTGAAGTTTTAATTTAAAAGATGTAGGTTTCTAGCCCTGTACAGTTACAAAACCTTCCCAACACAAATCAATATCAGTCTGCCTACCTAGTTCTACAGGGAGATGCAATAAAACAGCTTTATGACAGGTATGAATTGCCTCACTCATCTCAACTTCGAAGCCTAAACAACAATTCAGATGTTAACACCAGCTGTTTTACCAATGACAGATGACTTTCTGTAGAAACTGCTTCCTAATAGGCTTTACTCACTGTGGTAAGATTCACATAAGGTAGCATGGCACAGAAAATCCCAAGGATATTGATACATTCATATTCAATTGTGTTTCCTCGTCTTTTTGTATTTCCCATTCCTATTTTATCTGGCAACATGAAAATCTATAAAAAGGTTAGACTGGAAGAATAAACAAAGGCAAAGAAAGATTCATTAGGGAACCAGAAGACTAATTACTAGACATTTAGGGCACATGCTCAGAAAGGGAAACTGCAAGTAGTATTGGAGAGGCAAGGAATAACAATTCCCTGACCTTTCCTTCCCTCCAAGGTTTGAATACTTCCATTTCTGCCATCTCGCCTGAAAGGAAAACATGAAGCCAAGTACTCAGACACCATGTTCTCTTTCCTTCAAATATATGTTATGTCTTCCTTGAAGTGCTAATTTTACAGCCCAAACCCCCAGTGCTTTTGACCAGTTTGGCCATTCCCATTCTCAAGTCATACACAGGCTTACTGGACAATTTCTAGCCATGTTCAACAGTATTTCAACTTATTTCTTTATGATTCCATTCCCTCATCCTTTTTGTTTATTTTTAAGGAGAATGGAGAAAAACTCTAAAACCCTGTGTGAAATACCCAAAAATTTGAAGACAAGCACAATGAGCTCTTGATACTATTTATACAAAAGGAACAGCAATCATTTACAGAGATGAAGTAAAGCTAAGCAACTAATTACTAGGCAAGATGCTCACTAGGGTCAACTCTTTAATTTCATCATCTATGACACAGTAATTAATTAAAACAGGCAACAGCAAGACTAGAATATCAAAAAGTCTCTGCATCTTGCTTCCTTTTTTCAGATCATTATACAGATAGTGCTACCACTGTCAGGAGCAGCGACAGTGGTGTAGAACTGGAGTAGACCCACTGGCATTGGAAGGCAACCTACAGCAGTCAAAGAAGAAAACACATCAGCTAGAGATGAATACTGATTCAGCATGAGCAAGAAGAAGAAATGAAATTTGCAAATGCTGTCTCAGTCTTTGGCCCCACATTGCCATGTTAGGCTATTCCTCTACACACTCACATCCCCCTGCAGGTAAGGCTGGCAGAGCTAAATGTTTGTTCCAAAGTTACGCCCTGTTGAGAAATGCAGAACAACTGCACAGTACTTGGGAGTAATGAAAACAACAGCCTGCACAGCCACCATTCACCACACCCCAGAAATACCAGCTGACAGCCCCACAGGTCATGTACAGCATCAGCAGCTGGTTTCTGATGGTCTAGATTTATACTCAGATCACTTGTTTCACGCTACTCCACGTAAGCAGTATCTTGCACACAAGGCACAAAAGAGGCAAAGTAGTATTAGAAGGCTTAGTTCAGAATCCTCTGATGTAGACCCACACACCCAGGAGCATCAACAGTCATACAACAAACAACTAAATTCAGTTAAACCACTCAACACTGTCGTGCTTCATGCTTCTGTGGGGATTTAGGACTTTGAGATTGACACAGCTCTGAACTCAGCAGGCTTTGGGTCAACTCTCAAATGACTTCTGTTCCATAGTCAGCCAGGAAACCCCAAGGCAACTTCCCACTATTACCAAAAAAGGTCAAAATTAACATAAAAATGAACCTACAAAGAATTGTAATTTAGAAACACTATCATTATCTTAGAGTGACATGCACTTGATTTCAGATGAGTAGCTGTGATTTTTAACTGCACACATTCAATTAAAATCAATGGAAGCTCAAACAGCTAAAACCTCAAACGTATCAAGGAGTTGGTGACAGTATTAAATGGTCCAAAAAGCAGCAAGGGCCCATTAGCAAGCTAAGCTAACCACCATGAAATTAAGGACCATGACAGTATTTCGCCTTATGCACGTGGTTCTTCTGACATAAGGAGTGGGAATGGCCTTCGACCCCTCCTCATTTGTTTTTGTTTTGCTTTGCTCTGTTCACCTACACCATGGTTCTACCAGCAGCAGATTCTACCTGTCGCTTCCTCCAAGGCAGGAGCAATGAGATATGAAAACTGGAGGATTAAAGATCATCCATAAAGATAATCCCACCTAAAGGGGCCATTTTCCCTATTTCTGAGTACCAGCCATGCCCCCAGGCTGCAAAGCTGCACATGATGCATCCTCCCATCCCCTCCTGTTTACCAGGAAGGCTTTTATCTTACTGGGATACCTTGAGCCAGGATGAGAGATTCCAAAAGCAATGTGGCTTCCCAAAAACTAAAGAGAGGCAGCATCCTTTGGAAGATGTTCCAGAAGCCCCTTAAGCCTTTAAGGCCACACACTAACAACTTTTGAAAACCATTGTGAAAATCTTTGATGGGCTCCTAGGGTTGCCTATGCTAAAATGCCCGTCTGACCTCAGGCAAGTCTCTTAGTCCCCACACTTTGCTTCCCACGTGTTTAGAAGTATATGTATCTTTCATTTGTTTTCTTAAGACTGCAAGCAATTCCTAGCAGAGATTGACTCGCTGTGTGCATGGTCAGTGTTCCCTGAGAGCCTGGTTTTGATTGTGATCCTATATACCTGTTACATAAATTAAGAAACTATGTTTCCTCCCTTACATCGGTAAAACTAGGCATCCGTCAAGGCACACTGAACTGATTATGGTTCACTTCACAAACAACATTACGGATGCTTCAGAGCCGACCATTCGAGAGGGACATGGCAGCCCACCGTGTTGCAGAGCTATCTGAAGCCAGCTGCACATGCTTGGCAGGCAGCAGTGGCTGCACTCAATCCACTTTTGGGAAAGCCACAGGCAAGCAGTTAGAAAGGAAGCTGGTTTGAGGATGGCAGTGATCAGAGAGACACAACAGCTGCCAAACTGACAGGAGCTGGCTCTATTCAATCCTTGCTACACAGCTAATGTTTTGGTACCTGTGATAGTGACTCCAGAATAAACTCCCCAAATTTAAGCTAACAGCCCTGCCAAACAACAACACTGACATTTTTCATCACAGTTGGTGTTTCTTTTTACCAGAGAAGGCTACAGAGCCTGGCAGGTCGGTGACCAGCAAAGGGGGAGCTCCCAGTGAGCTTTAAATCATGACCACATACAGCCAAACTACAGCTGCTTTTGGGGGAAGGTAAATGTTTTTATTTCCTGACATATCTACAGCAAGCCAGGTTAGGAAGATATTGCAGCTTGAAGGTGAAAATGCAATACTTCAGCCAAATAAAACTTTGAACTGCTCCAACCAGTAAGGTTTTTTTCCCCCAGACTTCAAAACTAGGATTAGGAGATTAAAGTCAAGCCTTCTGTGAGGAGAAGTTTGAAAGCTTTTCTCTGACAGCAATGTTTTCAGTCTTTTTTTTAAAGTCCTACTCTGTTTTGGGAAGCAAGTGGTTTTTATACACATGGTTTGTTCTCTTGCTTTCGCAGTCATTAAACCTCTACTTTTAATTACCTATGTAAAAATAGGTAACTGAAAAGCACATTCTATTCTGCACTTCGGATAAACTGATTCACCTTGTGTGCTGAAAGGAGGAAATATTTTCTCTTGTCAACACAGGGCAGCCATACCAGATCTTGGGTGCTCTTCCTCAAATGTTATTTAGCAAGCCTCTATCCCTTCTAAAAACATGACTCAGGCCTTTCAGTTCCCGCTTTTTCATTTCCTTATGTAAGGACAATAGAGCAGGAACATGGGACAGAAGGCTTTGAGATTTCAGCCTTTGACAGACTCCAGGACAAGTCATTTGGAGTACAGCTATACAATATTTTGCAGGCAGACGTGCATGCTTTGGAGCAACAAGACAAAAGCTCTGATCTGGAAGCAGTAGAAGATCATCTGAATTCAGGCACAGCATCATGTCAGCTATGGTTACACTGCTTGCAGCACAGGACTGGATTACGTTTATTCGGAGCATACTGGAGTAAGACAAAATCCACATGGAGACATATGCATAAACAACCCTGACCTTTGAGCCCTGATTTTTCAGTCATGAAGCAAGAATAATTTATTGCTGTGACAATAAACCATTGCCCAAAACAGTGACACACTGAACAAAACAGAGGGTTAAGGGTCAGAATTACACGACCTGAAAAACTGGAGATCCTTAGATATGCTCTGGAAATCTTATTTCTATTTGCAAGCGACCTAAAGCTTTGGCCACCTTCCTCTTCTTTACAGGAGGCTGATTTTCACTTTCTGGCCTACACACCTGCAATAGAGTGGACTACTGTCAGCAAAGTTCAGAGCAAAGATGATTCTTTTTTCCAGGTTTTTTTCCAAGTGGGAGTAAATGTCCCACTGCAGTTCTGAGATACTCTACTTCATGTAAGCCTCACGTCTCCATGTGTTCCCACGCTGCTGTGCTACAATGCTGCAGTTTTCCAGTAGCAACTATGACAGCTTTATCACTTGAAAATTGCTTTTTCTGCATCTTACCTTCTACCATTACACAGCAAACCTGTGAATTAGTTATTTTGCATCAATGAGCGTGGAGTTTGCCATTCCCACACTGCGTGTCTGCCACACCATTTCTTCACAATACTCTAAAATTTACAAAGGAAAAAGAAAGATATTCTTTGGGCTCAAACACCAAACCGAGTTACAATGCTTAACGAGTTACAACATCTTGAATTAGCTCCATTCATTCCAGGTGCACGTGTCCCAGACTTAGACTGGATTCATCTACACAAAAAAAAGCTTAATGCTGTATCTGTCACTAGTGCAAACAAACAGAGTGTGGTTTCAGAGCAGAACAAACTGGAGCAGTTGTCACATATGTGAGTGTTACTGGAACAAAGAAGATGTTAAGAAGCAAAAGGCCTGTATTTTAGTGAGGGTTAGGGTTTGTATCAGTAAAAAAAACCAATGCAGTAAGGTAATTAGGCACTGGAATAAACAGCCTAAAATGTGGTTATCTTCTGTCACTGTGATTCAAACCCAGTTTATCCTATCTGAAAGTAGCAGGAATGGCCCAGACGATCACTTCAGGTCCATTTCAGCACTATTTTCTATTATTCTGTTCTTTCAGCAGCTCTCAGTAGTGTATTTTTCTAATTACGCCCAGTTTTCACCAGATCATTCTTCCTTTATTCCCATTTCCCAGCACAAACACTCAGGGCAAGCTGTTCTGGACACTAGCTCCTTTGGCACTAAGTTAACTCACCTTTTGTGAGGATTTGGCCCTTAAGATCTCTCAAGAGTAGAGCTTTAATTTCACAGCACGGATCTTGCTCATTTTACTCCATATTTACCGAGAACAAAGGGAAGACTATGCAAATGCCCTGCTACTTAGACCTGAACAAAGTGGAAGCAAACATGTAGATGTGAATAGGAGACATAATGGTATGGAAAAAAGCAGCTCTTTTCAAAAGTAAAATGACTTTGTCAGGGTCCCTTTGCACTATGTGCATGGATGATTTGTGACAAAACAAAAAAGTGCTAGCCTAGCACGTCACCCATGTCAGAGATTAGAGCACTTCAAAACCCTCAAGCACTTTCTGGAACTTGAAAGGCTTTCTTAGGCGATGCTTAGCTTCTTTATGGCTTTTACACTACTTTGATGTGCACCTAAGAGTGAGGAATCTTAATTTGAAGGTTGTCCATAGAAAATACCCATATTGTATAATAAATCACAAAATCTTGTCACCCTTTAGCATGAGTCAGAAGTCTGCAAAACTTTGTGCACAAAGGTAAAGATTCTGAGTCATTATTTTGATACCCAAATAAGAATCTTGAATTTCTGAGCACTTACTTTCAAAAGGCTTCTCTAATAATAGCACTTGAGTAATATTTCTAATCATTGATAAAGTGTGGTGTTCAAGGCAGTAGTCAGTTATGTAAGTGTCACTTTCCCCTCTGCTCTCCTGCTTTCTTTAAAGCAGAGATTAAAAGTTACTTAAAATTCAGTCACCTATAGAAACACAATCAATTTCTCATGTGTTACTAAACCTCATCTCTGAGTGCAAACATGGACGTGTAAACATGAGCTTCCTTCTCCCCCCTCACTATACACACTTAACCCCCAGTAACATCAATGGGAATTATGCATGCATAACGAGCAGAGAATAGTCCCGCTATGAATAGAGCCCTTGTTGGAACAATGAATACATTTAACCATTAACATCTAGGGATGCGCTGAACTATCCAGTTTAACTAGCTGCCAAACAAAGCTACTATGACCTATGTGATACTGTCAGGTTCGGAATGCAGCGCTCTGAAATTTGTCTCTCATTCGTTTCTAAAGGACTTGACAGTGGTCTGCACAGCAGAGCAAGGGGCTCTTTGTCAGAACAAGCTCCTCAGAGAAGGGAGGCCCTCCAGAATGCCTATCACATCCACCACCTGATGGAAGAACACTGGAAAGACCATGACCCCTGGAAGCAGTAATTAGAAGACCAAAAATCCATACATACATACTTCAAATGCACATGTATGTTGAAACCCAGATAGACAGAATACGACACAGAGTCACATAAAGCTAAAAACTACATATCAGGATAAAAGAGGGGCAAGACTGATTAAGACAAGTTCTAGCTGAGTAATTTTCTGTCGTCTAGAGAAAGCTCTGAAGTTCCTACACAATTGCCTTGCTACACTTGCTCTTTATTCCTATGTTTTAGCTATTGAAATATAAGAAACAACCCCAGGATATTATACCTATTAATAATACTTCCTAAGACTTTAGCAAATGCATTTAATGATAATCTGTGACATTTAAAATTCCTTCATTTTCTGAAGTCCGTCTTGTGTTATTTGAACTAGTGCCTTGAAACTTCACAAGTAAAAGTTTTGCACATTAATTATGCACGTATGAATACACTAAGAAGGTAATTGTAGCTTAAAATAATTTAACAACTTAAAATAATGTAAAACTGATGTACTGAAAAGAAACAGGTACATTTATTCTCATGAAAGTATATGCATAGTGCTTATCCATTACAAGAGTTAAGGTTACAGTTGCTCCATCAATCACCATTTGCTAAATACTGCCGAGGTGCTTGGTGCTATACAACAGCACTTAGTGATACAAGGAGGTCTAGGACAGTCAAGCACTCTATAAATTTCTTCTGTAAGACTGCTAGGGCAAGCACTTGGCATGTCTGTGCAGTACCTTGCATAGAAAACAACACCTCCAATCCAGAGTCGGCTTTTGAGTGATACCCTACTACAGCAGTGTAGAAACTTCTCACCTCGAAAGTAAACTCACTGGAGGCAGATGAAGTGTCTGTTGAAAAAATCATGGAGCAGTGGAATCTCTCATTGCATTTCTAAGCCATGTAGCTCTACTTGCCCTGAGGCCACGAGACTACAGGACTCAGTACGGAACTGTCAAATACCTCAGCCACCAGAGTTCCATTTGACATCCTAAAATGAGCATCCAAATATTGTCCTTACATTCTTCTACGGGATGGTCGTAATGACCAGTGTTACTAAAGCATTTCAGAGACCAAAGGCTAGTTCCACTCATCAGCATTGGTATAAAAAATACTTTTCTCTTGAAACAGACCACATACAGTCAATAGTATTCTGGACAGTTGCTGTCTTTATAGCAGAGTAGTTTGGCACACTACTACCCTTACTCCACACTCAACAGTTCTGCCCAGACCACACATAGCCTCCTAGCACACCCAGATCTCCAGAAGACCATGCTAGGTGACAGAGGACACAAAAGGAGGGAAAAATCCTTCTCCTCCTAAATCTGTACTAAGTAATCCCACGGATACAGCTCCTAGCTGAGGGCTCAGGTTATTTGTGTGGATCCAAACAGAACAAGATACTGTGCAGAAATATTTTGGACAAGGAGGAGGGCTGATAGCTCTCTCTGCCATTCCCTCCCAGCCCTCAGGCCCCTCAGACAGACAGATTGCCCTTCTTGAACTAGCAGAGGCTCAGGGTTCTGGACAAAGCCATCGGGACTTGTTGGTTCCTGCTGAAGGAGCAGGTGGCCCAGCTGGAAGCCACCAAGGCAGCTCAAGCTGAGCTGGAGAAGCTGCACCTGTGAGTTATGAGCCCTGGGGAGCTGCTGGGGGGTGTTTGGCAAGGGGACAGGCAGAGTGAGGGGCATGTCTCCCTCACTGATGACACTGATCCCCTTGGACCATGTCTCTCTAGACCATGAGAACACCAACAGACTGAGCTGCAGGGCCAGATGAAGGATCTGCAGAGCAACCTGCAGAGCAATGAGGTGAGTGGCAGCAGGTGTGGGTAGGGAGGGGGCAGCCAGAGGGTTCCAACGCTGGCACAATGTGGAGGGCTGTGCCCTGACTGTGCGTCCCCTAGGCAGCTGAAGGAGACTCTTGTCAAGGGGAGGCAGGCTGGAGATGAGCAGAAAGAGGAGGACAGCAACCAGCCCAGCCTGGAACTGAGGTAAAGGGACGGGAGAGGGTTTCCCACCCCACAAGGCTGCAAGGGAGCCCAGGGGAGCTCAGAGCATCCTGCTTTGGGGCAAAGGAACATCCCCCAGAACCCCCATAGAGGCTCAGCCTGCCTGCATCCCCACCTCCCTGACCAGGGCCACACAGATGGAAATGAAGCAGCAGCTGAAGGAGCCACAAAACCAGCAGAAAGTGACCAAGGCCATGCTGGAGCAGTCGGTGGCCTCGGTGTCCACCGAGCTGCAGGGCCAGGTGAGGGGGAGTGCTGCCACTGCCTGCCATCTCGGCGGGAGGGAGTCCCAGCTGGATGGGGCCAACAAGCCTCCACAGCACCCGGTCTCTTTGGTCACATCCATCCTCTCTCAGAGCTGATGCTCTCTTCCCTTCCTGCAGCTGGACCAGCTGAGGGCGATGGTGCGGAGCACGGAGCAGGCATTGGAAGCACATTGCAGCTCCAGCGCTGACACCAGCGCCCAGATGAAGAAACTCTTCCAGCACCAACAGAAGCTAAAGGTGCTGGTGGAGTCCTTAAAGTCCCAGCAGGTGTCGGGCGAGGAGGCGACACAGCAGCTGGAGAGTAGACAGGTAGGGAGATGCTGGCATGGTGGTCTTGAGAGGGGGCTGCCAGGACCCTTCCCTTCAGATTCTCATAGAGAAGCCAGCAGCATGGAAGGAAAGCAAAGCTTTGATGCACATGTCATGATGGCACTGACAGCCTATGGCCACGGAACCTCTCGGGTGTTCGCTGGCAGAAGCAGCTGGGGCAGGGCGGGAGGATTCCCAGAGCTGCTGCGGGTCCCTCACCAGGCCCCTCGGTCTCGCCCCATGTCCCTTCCACTGGTGGCACTGACCTCACAGGGCTGACGGGTCAAGTGGGGCTGTGTAGCCACCTCTCCCTCTCCTGCTCCCACCAGGAGCTGCCTCTGCCCGTGCTGCCTCCATCCCTTACCTGCCACTCTCCTGCCTTTCCCACTTGCCAGAAGAGTACTAAGATGCCCTGGCCAGTAAAGTCAGCCGCAGCCAGTTTGATGCCGCATGGAGTGGCTGGATGGTGCTGAGGGGGTCAAGGAGGTGCTGAGCCAGATGACACACCAGGAGCAGGCAAGAGCCTCCTGGAGTAGCTGCTCCACTACCTGGGTGCTCCCCCTAGAGCCAAAAGGAGCTTCAGGTAGCAATGCAAGACTTTCCTGTTTTCACTTAGAAACTGTTACTGTATGTTCAGCTCTGCTATGGGATATTCAGTACAAACACGTGGTCAAGAGCACTCCTGCTGATTTAAGGTGTGGGATCACACTAGAGAATGAAGAAGCTTTTAATAAGACAAACTCTGCCCTTCAGAAGTTAGTCCCAGAGCACAATCTGGGTAGCTTCTGTGCTTTCTGTAATGCAGCTGAGCAGCAAGAGAAACAAATCATCCCTTTGGTAGTCAACAAGATTTAGAAGGTAAAGAGTTCCTAGAATTCTTTCACAAGTGACATATACGTTCTTTGCTTACCAGAAGTCATCCCAGTTCTTCTGTCTCTACTTACCCAATATTTACAGATGCTTTTTTTTTTTAACATGATCATACACCAGTCAATAAGAGGGATCAGAATTGAGCCTATATAAATGAGGAAGATGTGCTCGTGGTTAGATGATACCAAGGGAATCATGAGGACTACTTTTATTTAGGTTTCTCCCGCAATTCACTGCCTGAATGTGGACAAGTCATGGACTCCAGCCGAGTTCAATCAGTTTTCCTACTGTAAATTTGGACAGCAGTGAGAGCCAGCCACCATCACACACTCCACAGAAAAGCCTTTGAATAAACTGTACTTTAGACACAGCCCATGCCAGCCTGCAGTTACGCTGTAATATAACCCAGGGCTCCCAGAGTATCACTGACAGCAGCCCCACGTCTGGGAGAAATACCATACGTAGCTGTATGCATCAGATTGGAGGTATCTAGACTTCCTGGAACCAAAGGCTTAGTCCTCTGGCAGGATTAACACAACCCTTCACCCACGGAGACAACATATAATTCTCTCACTAAAAACCAAGAAGCTCCCACAAGAACACCCCAACTCGGCCTGTGATAATCACATTACAAGACTGGGAACATATTACCTCATTTTCCAGTCTGGGGGAAGACACACACACAAAAACTCTGAATCACGGCCAAGGCAGCTGTACCTTTACCTACCAACCTGTTTGCTATTTGCAGCAAACTCCCCTTGGAACATTCAGTTTGTTCCTGAAAACCAGGCTAATAGCAGCACAAATTCCACTAGTGGAGAAGAGAAATCTTACAGACCAAAGAGATTTGCTGCATTCATCCCATGTCCTGCACTCTTCTTCCTTAGTCCTGCAGTCATTAGTGGACTAAACTTCAGAGTACAGTAGAAAAAAACCCACATCTTTAGAGGGAAATTATGGAAGAGCAATGCAAGAGGAGGCTCCCAGGCATCTCTAAGAGCTCACTCCAGATGGTGGCAATTTTCAGAAAGGTTGCTGCCAGATTCCTATCACACCTTAAACCCAAAAGTGTTGTTTCCCCAGGAGCCTTCCTGCTTCTCTTGCTACTCTATTTTATAAAAGGGGCTGGCAGGTCCTGCCCAAAGCCACTCTCCATCTCACCGGAGGTCATGCTGATGCCCCTTNCTGCACTCTTCTTCCTTAGTCCTGGGAGAGGGGCATCAGCATGAACCCTCTCCCACCTCCTTAGCAGTCAGCAACGTGTCTGACCACATGTAACACAGCTCCCAGCCCTCAGGAAGCTTGCATGCAGGATCCACCAACTCTGCAATCACAACTAATACTCCGGGAGGCTGTGGGCTAGGAACTCTCCCAAACGGTCTGGGGATTTTTGCAAGTGAAATGGGCACCACCCATACGGGGAGACAGAAAATAATACACCTTGACAGCCTGTCTGCTAATCCCTTGCTCAGCCCTGGGCTGCACCTTTTCTCAACTGAGATACTGATTTTCCAGAAGGTTTTAAGAACTTAATAATCCTTAAGACTTTAACTTCAGTCAGATTTGTTGTTCTAGCCTATAAATACTGGCTTTAGGTCAGCCAAGGGCTTTAAACACTTTTCTGATTGAAAATAACTAGTAAACAGACAATGGCACAGCAGAAGTTCCAAAAACCAACATGCATGTAACTGAGGCCCGGGGTGTAATTTAAGGACTACTAAGTTCTTCTGCCAAGCACGCTGCTCTCTCCTGTCACCCCCAGCTGCCTGCCATGCTTCCTTCTTCTCCTTTAACTGACAATAGTCTGAAGTCTTCAGAGGAGATGCTCCAACATTTGTGTGTTGTTACAAAGCATAATAAAATGAGCCTCAGTGTCCATGGGGGAGGTGTATTAAGATTTGTTCACCAATAATAGCTACTAGATGACAACACTGGAAAACACTACAGTGCTTGATTAAAAGAGGACACATGACAGGAGGCATTACTGCCTAGCAAGATCAACCATTATCATACACAAGCTTTAGTGGAGTTGAATATTACTCAAAAAAAGCCCAGAGAAGATCAATACGTGCCACTTTTCTTCAGGTCTTCTCTGCTCCAATTATCCTCTTCAAAATAAACCTTTTTGAGCTAAAATTTAAAAGCATATTAGCCTTCCTCACCTTCTCTCATGCTGTTTCTTTTTTGAGAGCTTGTTACTCAATAGGAAAGTTCAATACAACACAAGAACACAACGAATCCTCTTTGGAGCATCACAGCATTTCTACCTCCCTTCTTGAAGCTGACAGTTTCATCCACAGTACTAGAGCTCTACAGAAAACGTGAAACAATCAATTTCATTCAAGTCTGAGGAACTTCTTCCAGAAAGAGCTCAAGAAAGGAGGTTAAGTGTGCATCAAAACATATGAAAAGCACGGTTTTACCTGGGTTTTTTACTAGCTTTCATATTTAGCTCTGAAAAGCAAGCACTGGCATGAGGAATGAGCCCTTGCTTACAGGCAACTTTATGCCATGTGTCATCTCAACTACTTTATGCAGAGCAAAGGTAAAGATCTGCATTGGGCAACTGTTTACAGCCAGAAGAGTTGCTGTAAGAAATCAGCCCAATGACATGTCAAATCTACTTCCAAGACAGAAACCTATGCCAGAAAATATATCCTAAACTCATTTACTGTAAGAAGCCTTCCCAGCAAACTCAGCAGGCTTTGAATTGCACTACTGAAGAAAGAAATAATAAAGCAACAGCCCAAACCGACATTTAGTCCACTACACACAGGCAATTCTGCTAGCATGAGGCAGCCAGAGATTGTTTTCTGAGACCGATAGGTTTCTTTATTCTAATTCTTGTAAACTTTTTCTTAAAACACGTAGAAGTCAGGGATGTGACTGCATTATAGAGACAGCAGCACGGTCATTCAGAAGAGTTTACCGAGTTTGACATCATAATGCACTTTATTTCCTTCCAATGAGTTCTAAAGGAGTAATTGCAGAATGTTTTATTATACAATGTATGTCACATTGTTCAGGAGCTGTATCAAAAAGCAAAAAGGAATGCCACATCGACTCTCACAAGTGTTGAGCCCTGCAGACTCGCTGCCTAACTAACCGAAAGCTAAGTTCTGTGGGCTGCATCTCTCCAAGGTTGTTACCTCTGCTTTGCCTTATGACAACGTTCCTGAATTCATCTACTCAAAACCCTTCCCAATTCAGAACTCAGAATGAATCCACCAGCCTGGTCAACTAAACAAGCGTTCCTTAACGACCGGAACGTCTCAGTGTTAACTGTTAATCTGCCTTCTAAGAAAGGGGTCCTTTTACGGGAGGAAGCCTTTGCTTTAAGGTACTCACGATGTACTTAGCAAAGGCATCGCACCGCTCTTAAACGCGGGGGAAAAACAAAGTCCCGGTGCTTAAGGCAGCGCACAATAAGCGGTATCTGCACAACGCGAAACCCTCGCGGTCACTCCGGTCTCTCTTCCTAGCAAGTTCTTTAAAAACTACTTCGATACCAGCCGCACCCGCCCCGTTCCCCGCTGCCTGCGACCGGCTGAAGCGCGGCGCGGCGCGGCGGCTTTGGCAGGCAGGGGCGCGCAGCCCCCGACGGCGGCACCGGAGCCAGGGCAGCCCTCACCGCTCTGAGCCCGCAGGCTCCTCCGTCCCCGAGCCGCTCCCGCAGCGCTCCGCTCCCCGCGACCACCCCCCCCCCGCCCCCGGCGACGGGCGAGGGGGCGGGCGGTCCTGGCCGGCCGTGGGCGCGTCGGGGCCCAGCGTGGGGGGGCCGGGCTGGCGCGGGTGGGACGCCGGCGGC
>WBNH01003211.1:0-27565 GCA_013401255.1 Urocolius indicus | reverse complement strand
CTGCCGGAATTAGGGGCAAGAAGAAGAGAGAGAAAGGGAGGAGAGTCCTGACGGGCGCCTCCGCTACGGCCGCGCTGATGCTGCGCCCGCCTCGACCGGCCCGAGGGTTTCGCCTGATGGAGAGGGAGCGCTGGATGCCTGATGGCTCCCGCCCCGCAAACCCGCGCGAGGTAGTAAAAGGTAGTTGCGGCTGCAGGGAGGGCTGCTGTACTGCCGCACAGTCGCTGCTACTACCTCTTGCTACCTCGTGTGGGTTTGCGGGGCGCGGGGGCTCACCGCGGCATTCAGCACCCGCCGTATCCAGGGAAGTTCAATACCGAAGTATCTGTGCAGTTTCTCCAGGCCACAAAGACCAAGGCAACAGATCTGTGTCAACTCCAGTCAAAGCCTCAAATAACCCAGATATGGGACAGCAAGCTACAGCAGACAGAAAACCCATAAGCACAGCAGGTTAGACAATCACGCATGGTGTGCTTCAGTTCTGCAATCCCTAGCAGGTGACATAGAGCCCATGGAAGAGTCTTCAAGAGATGGATGTTAACTCCACCCAGTCACTGCAGACACCAAAAAAAAAACCCTACTTTGCACCAGGAAACACACTTTCATGTACCAACTGCATATATAAGTTGTGAGCTGTATGAAAGCCATCAGCAGTTACATCCTATACCACTTCGGGCCACAGAAACTGATCCTGGGGTTCAGACCACCTTGAGAGCAGCTGCTGTCAATCACCTGTGAGGTCTCCTGCAATCTTTCCACAGCCCTAAGCAAGCTCCACTATCAATGGCTTTACCACACATTCAAGCATAGAACTATGCTCAGCATCCATGAATATTTTCCACTTCACAAAAACAATTTGCAGAGGTGCCAAACCCAAGAAGTCTCCCACAAACAGCCTTTTTTGCACAGTACCTTTCAGGCATATGGAGCACATTACAAGCTACAAGAATTACTATTGTTTGAGGCCATTATGTCTGATTTCTTTCAGGTTCTGTGCTTCTAATGTGCTCGTGAAGCATTAGAGGAGCCCACCTGCAGCTAATTTAACCATTATACATTCCCATAGGTAGTAATGAGAAGCTGAGCTCAGTGTATTTTCATATCTATATGTGCAAATTCTTTAAGCAGTTGAGTTGTATTAACTTTGTTCCTATCAAGACAGCAAAATAGTCTCTCAAAAACCAAAACACACACAACCAAATCCAAACAATTTGATCCAGAACAATTAATTTGTCAGGTGAAAATCAATATGAAAGAATAAACAAGCCATTAAATCACGCTTCTGCATTCAAAAGCAGAAAACAATTCACCTTAGAAGGCTTCTGCTCACCCAGGTCAGAGCTGCAGACCTTTGCTCCATCCTGCAGCTTTCTGAGGTTGCCACAAGAGCCCAGGAGAGCAGGGAATAAGGCAGCACAGCTAAAGGGCTGACCCTCTTAAAGTCCAGAGCCTACAAATACTGATACAAGTTCTCATCATTTTCAGCTTGGTATGGGTTCTACTGTCAGCAAAGTATAAGTTGCACATGTGCACATGTTAACAGGATCAGATCCCAAATGACAGCAAGAGGCAGACTGAAGAGACACGAGGGAACAATCAGTGCCAGTGAAAGAACTGTCAGCATCGTAAGGTGCAGCACCCCAGCTGCCTACCCACTGTCCAGCATGTGGTTTTGTGAACCCAAAGAAGAAGAACAAGTTGCCTCAGTTGCATTTTGTTTCACCTCAGGCCCAATCCTAAAAGACATTATTCAGACAATATTCCCATTGACTTCAGTGAGAAAAATAAATGGTGGGATGATGGATCTGACAAACAATTTACTTGATGAATACCAGCACTGTTTGGCATTTACATTATTTTATGAATAGCATCTAATCAGTCCTGTGCTCAAGGCATTCAATTCAGTGGGATTTTTGCCATTGTTTTCAGTGGATGGCAAGTTCAATTAGCCAAATGGCTAATCTTTTCCTGACACGACTTTAGTGCCTCATCTTTATGTGATGGGTGTTTTTTCCTCACCTATCTTTCTCTAGCCATGTTAATTCACTTATTTTATAATTAGTCCTTGTTGTTAATAAAGGACAGTCCATTACATTATCTCCAGTTTCCTTCTTCTCCTCTAAGGAGGAGAAGGAACCTGAACTATATATGTACACCAATCCAACAGAAATCTCAATGTCAGCGAGCTGGAATGTCCATGTATGTAACACTAGTTACTCCAACACATAAGGAAGCATTTATGTTCCTCATGGTTTTGTAATAACTGTATTGTGAGGCATTAAAGATAGCCTGTTATGTTTTTCAAGCTGGAGGCATTCTTTCCCCCTCTACAAAAAATATGCAGACCCCACACACACACTGCTCATGTGCAGGTTTTTGTCACCGATTACAGGGGTTTTTTAAATGTAGTGCAGACAAGAGAAAGGGAAAAGGAAAAGTGGTAGGCTAATTTAGGAAACTGGCATTTCTTTGCCATGTTTGAATACATATTTTTACTTAAAAGAACATGCTGCTCAGAAGAAGATGCTTACTGTCACCTTCAGTAGCCACATGTGATGTGCATGCACACACAGCCCACAGCCCAGTTGCTGGCCTCCCTGACAGCCCTGCATCTCTGAGCTGACACTTTGTTATCACACATCTTTCCTGACACTGCTTTGGTGAGAAATTACAACCTTCTGGCACCAATGAGCATGGAAGATTGCTACTGAAACCCACAAAGTATATGAAGTGACAGACACCTTAGGTGTTTCCCCCTACAAAATGATGATCACACCCAATGTCATGTGTAGGCAGTAACTGAGCTCCCAGAGGACTGAGGGCACACATCACAGGCATAATACAGTGGACCCCAAGTAATTTAGGCCCTATTTCTCCAAAACGTGCTCCACATAGAGCAGGGCAGTGAGACTGATTTTAGTGGAGGTAGTCAGGTGCTTAATGGCAAACACATGCCGAAGTGCTTTGCTGGAAAAGGGCTATAGATAACAGAAAAGCCATTTAGCCAATTATTGTACATGACATTCTACCACACTGCAGCAATTTGCCTGGAACAATCACGGTTTACCTTGTCAACAAGTGTCTTGTTTTCTAACAAATGAGTATTTATTAACCATACATCACTGAGGACTGTATCAGTAATTCTTACAATGAATAGCAATATAAATCTACCCAAACAATCCCCTCAGTCTTAATCCTGCTAAAGTGACCACAATACTCAGCATGAGCTTTTGGATGTGTGAGAAAAGCCGGGATCAGCCTGTTGCCTCAGCCCTTCTCTTGTTGAATATAGCTGGAGCTTTGCCAATAATTTAAATGGAAGCTGGACTAATTCTCTTATGTTTGAGATAAGCTCATCTCCAACACTGGACTTTCCACCAATGGGATTTAATGTGCACAAGGTCCGCTCTTGCCAATTCAGCTGCCAAAGTGAAACCTTACTGTGTGCATCTCAGCCATTCCAGGAGAGCTAGCAATCTGGTCTTTCAAACCATAATTTATCTTTAGAGGTCTAATTTTTCAAGGTACGTGTTTCACTGAAACACCTGAGGAACTTGTGTGCTCAGAAGTACAGAATTTTCCTCAGAAATAAAACCAAGACCTGTTTAAGTCACTGGAATGTGCCTGAACCACACGCTGATTTCTGTTTATAAAACAACTCAATCAGCCTCAAAAGAAATGCAAAACCCTCCATCCAGAAGAATCTCTCATTAAGACAAGTTTCTTTATTCAAGGTTTTATAGTTTTCAGTTTTCCTTCTGTTAAGAAAGTTAAAATTAACTTTCTGAAGACTGCTATACTTCAAGTCATTGAAAGCTGAGTTTTTAAATACAGACTTTAATAGTAAAAAATCATGCATGAAATATTCATAACTACACCAAGACTGAACAGGACTGCTAGAAAATTATTTTTGGTATTTTTACTCAATATCTTCTCCTCACGTTAAAACAAACACTATGAAACTACTAGCAAAATTACTGTTTCTTCTTCTCCTTCACTCAAAATAACAAGCACAAGGAGAATAAGTGTGCTGCCATACCATGAATTGTTTCCTCTGCTGTATGTACTCCATATGAGAAAAAATGTGTGCAGACACATTTGGATAGTCAGAAAGCAATATTCCTTTGCTGCCTCATTATTTCATGGCTATTTTTCACTTTTTCATTTTAACAGATGTATTCAAACACAGAGTTTAGAAGTGCCTGTTGTACTACTTTTTTTTCTTCCCTGAGAGAAGAAAATATCCTGCCAGAAAGACACAGCTGTTAACTGTACGATAACACTCATTTAAAAAATAATATTAGACCACCAAATACAATTGGTGCAATGACTCAGTTAAGAGGAGACATCCTATAGAGAGTTCTAGGGACACTTTAACTTTTTAATCACTTTCTAGTATTTAAGGTGTTTTAAGGTATTTAACCACTTTCCACTTTTTAAGGTATTTTAACCACTTGCTAGTATTTTAACTGTGTGAGAGCAAGCCCATCAACTTGTCCCCTCTAGCAGAGACCAGACCTACTACGCTTATTTAGAGATTAAACCATGTGCAATGTATCAGAGTTCCCCCTCTCTAGTTCACCCTAGCCACCAGAGACCATTGTGTATTCTCTCTGCCATCAGCTGAGAACAGTCGAATCCCCAGAAGAATAGCTTTTTTTTTTTTTTTGGCCATAAAAAGATTGACCCTAGAAATAGGCATCTTAAAATCTCAAAGGAGGAAAAGGCTCCCAAACTTCTCATACTCAGCCATACAGCATGTCCCAGGGCTGATAACTGACACGATGCATAAGGAACACAATGTGGAGGTGACTGCATGGTAACAAACAGCTTTTCCATCTCGGTAATACCAGCTCATTCTGTTTGAACTCTTTTTCCTAAAACATCCTGGTCACTGGGCAGCTGAGAAGATTAATATAACTCTTTGCCCTTATCTGCATGGCCATCATACAGATTAATTTAACTGAGACAAGCAAGAAGGTTCTGAACTTACGTGAGAAGCTGCCATGCGCAGCCCAAGGGAAATCAAGCAGATTACTTAAGGAGTAAGGATTGCATATTGTAAGCAGAAGTATCTAGCTCATATACTTCAGAAGAGTAATAATGGAAATAGGTTGGTAACTTATTGTATACCTTTCAGAAGTTTCTCCTCTCAACAACATGAGTAATACCACAATGAACACCAAGAATTCACACCTGGTTCCACAAACACTACCATCAAACACACAGCACTAAGGATTATAGCACAAGGACATCCCATCCACCTCCAAGAGCACAGTTCAGACCCGAAAATAACACAGCACATAGCAGTGATAGTCACTGCAGTGACTCCACACACCTGCAGTGACTATCGAAGACGGCTCCAGTCCTAAGCTATGTAGTGCTCATAGCCTGAGTCAGCTGTAGCTTGAGATTCTCTGCCTTGCCTTTCCCTGCCCACAGGGTGCAGGCAGGCCCAAGGGGCGACCAGGCAGATGCCTCATTAGCAGGCATCTACTGACATCGTCAGGATAACCATCACTGCCATTCAGTTCTTGGTAGAGCACTTCTAAGTATCAAATTCTCTTAAACACTGACCTTTGTGAAAACGTGTTCCTAAAAGAACACTTGTAGAAAGTCTTTGTTTTTGTCTCTCCAGAATGGTCCAATGGGCTAGACAGACAGGAGAGAGGGATCTGTGGACTCCCCTGCAGGTTGTGACACAGCATACATGCTCCATTGAGCAGCTGTAATGCAAAGCAGCGACTCCTTTACCTCCCACAAAATTTGTGCTTAGGGCTCCCATAGTGACAGATGTATACATCTAAAGTGCCAGATTCAACCTTAAAATATGCATCAAAAGCTGTCTAAAATTTCTGATAACCTTACAAGAACTGTTGGTTGTTTCCTCCCTGACAGGTAAAAATCACAGCGTGGTGGATGAACTGAAATTGTTAATGAATTTAAAACAGCTTCTAAAAATTGAATCTGTTCTTCATGGAAAAATAGTGCCCTTTTCAAAGGCTTGTGCTACAGAACAATTTCATCTTCCAAAAGTACTTCTTAATGAAAAGCAAGAAGATGACATAATACTTAAATTAGACACGTGAATAGCATCATTATAACACTTGAAATAGCTTTTTCTAGGAGGACAAAATGGCCCAACTTTCATTTGTCTAGCTGGGCCCTAAGAAAAGATTGTCTTTAACCATGTGTCAGAATTTGAAGTTAATTAAAACTAATTGCCCACAGCACTGTAAGTGATGCCACTGCAGATAGCTCTGTTTCCATTGGTGTCTCTTATTGACTACATTCTGGGTTTGCCTTAATTGTGTTGTTCAAGTTGTTTATCTTGCCTTTCTACTTTGCAACTTTGCATGAAAGGTCATAAATAGCAAAGTTCACAGGTAAGATTGACACTTAATCAACATGAGAAAAAGCATCTTAGAATATAGAGTAGTTTATCAAAACAAATGTACTCCTCTGACACCTCCTATTACCGTTCCCACTAGCCACCACTTTTCATCCTCAGAATACTTGTTTATGTCTTCAGCTTTGTAGCAAAACTTTCTAACTCCTGAACCACTATACTTCTTAGCCAATACAGCATCATTCCTTATCTTAACCATACAGATAAAGTGAATCTCTTTAATGAGAGCACGCACACGAGAAAATACATTCCTGCTACTGCCACACAACACCAGCATATTTGCTGACCTTTTCAACTTTTTGTGTGTCCACAGTGCACATCTGCACATGTTAGATCCATTTTAGTACCATTTTATCAGGCTGGTTGCCACCACACTCCTGTCTGGCATGGCAGATTCTGCTTACGTCACCTGCTCACATTAACATATAGATTAGCACATGTGCCTTCAATTTGCCTAACTTCCCCCCATCTGACACTGGCAAAGGGTACTAGGACCAAATGTCTAGGACTGCTGCCAGTCTAATGGCATCCCACCTGCAAACCCTGATGCAGCTGGCTTCCATGGCATGAGAATCACTCCTTTCCCTAAAATTTGGTTATAGGGGGTTATATTGGTCATCAGGGGACCCAACAGTACAGCTGTGAAGTTCACCAAGTAGCCAGTATGCAGCACCTTCATCAAAGCTTGCTCAAGTCAGCACACACAGCATCACAAACACCGACGACCAGTAGAGAGTCCACACAGGTCCTGAAGATAAATTTCATTGGCACAGACAAGGCGTTGTAGGGGACCAGCTGCTGTAGAATCGCATTTTCTAGCTAAAGAACATGCCTTCAAACTTTTTTAACACACAGAAACTTGCCTCGTTCCCCAAGTCAAATCCTGCCCAAATCTATCTTAAGTGCCAAGAATCCAAGCTCAGCTGGACAGAGCATGTGGTGGTCAAATGACACAGGCAACTCGCTCCGTGGGCAGCTATCAGCTTGCCTTAAACCTTTGGGTAAGAGCCTTTGCAAAGGACTCAGTACAAGTCATCCAAGACTTGCATAAAGTCCCTCACTGGGTAAATGAGCTGCTATAGGGAGAACTGTGTTTAAAAATGCTAGCATGGACACAGACTAGCAAAATTTGCAGTAGAAAGAGGAACAAAATGACAGACATGAAAAAAAGCATCATGTACCATTTTATGATAAAGTCATCTGTTGCTGTTTTGTCTCATATCATAAGGTGGCTTGCAGATCTAATGCAAGAAAAAATTATGGAGCTGAAAAGTGAGGGAAATTGCATGAGACAGCTCAAGTAAATCTGTGTGTCAGGGTAAACTTTTGCGTGTTGGTTTTGTTCATGAGTACCACAGCAATCACTGCATTTCTTTACACAAATGATATAGGGGAATTTGAGACATTTAGTTCCAGTCCTACTATGGGACCAGCTCTTGAAGTCCACTGATTTCAGTGCAGTTTTTCCCCTCTTGCAACAAGTGGTTAGTGGTTCTTGCCAGCAGATCAGCTACTACTGATCTGAATTACAACTTATTTGGGGAGGCATCTCTGCAGCTTCTTAGTAACACAAGTTTCATGGTGCTTCGATTAACAGAAGGTATAATAAGCAATGACAAAACACCTCTGCTTAGAGGCCAGTCTGCAGCCACCTCCCCTCACCACTCCTCCCACAGCACACACCATTCTCCAAGATGCTGAGTAGGTCCTGCCCTCATATGCCAGACACTGAATTTTTCATGCATGTGACTGTCATCTCTCTTCTCCAAGAGACTGCAGGAAAAAGCTGATGAACCCTGAGCAAGTATAAATTAACACTGGCATTTGCCAGAATAATGTTCTCTCTAGAGCCTCTGCATCTAGGATGTCAATACGGGCTGCTGGTGACATCAGTTTATATGCATTTTTCTGCTAAATCAGAGCATCGTCTGCACAAATCAAGCACTTGAGAGACATCATGAGATTTGTGATAGTCCCTGGAGGACACCAGGTCTGTAGCACCATAGCTGGATTCTTAGCCATCTATTCTCACTGACTGCTGGAATTTCTTGGGGGCAATTTTTAGTGACAAAATTGAGGATAAATCCTACCTGTATTTCACAAGGTAACAGGCAGGCTTTGTTTGACTTTGAAGTACAGATCACTCAGTGTTGATAGCACTACCTATTCTACACAGCTCATTTTCTTTCTTCAAAACCGAGTCCAGGGCTGGTTAGAAGCAGTTTTCTGCCCTGCACACTAAATCTGGAACAAATGTGAACCCCAAGACAACATGCTTGTCCTCCTCAGGTTCTTCCCACAGTTGGAGAATTGAATGAATTAGGAATTGTCTACCTAGTGGCAATCCTGTTCCCAATCTAAGACTACTCAAAAACAGTGCAAAGCTCCTGTAATCCCAGCGAGCTGGGGTCTGCTGTGGCCTGTACGTGCTCCTGTACGCGCCTCATCTCTGGCAAAAGACAAGGGCTCATACTATGCTCTAACTCACACAAACAACACCCAGTTTTTCCTCTGTTGCAGACTGACCCTTGGAGAAAAAACTCCAAATGGGAACCTTAGGCCTCCAAGGCAGCAATTCCAACTCACTGGGAGGACCTCAGCTGGGAGTGCTGGTGCTTTTTTGGTAGTGTTTATATACTTCCACCAAGCAATGTGTTAGCATCAGCTCTCCTCACTGACTGCCTTGGCACTGTTTGTGAAGTCAGATTACAAGAATTTAGCTCTTACGAGTTTAAGAATTAGGTCATCTATCCAAAATAAAGCCTTAAAAGTCATCAATAAACTAGATACTAGGACCTAGTATATACTCCCAACCAGAATTTGTCTTGATATGTGACAAGTTTCTTTGTAGGCGAAAAGGTAGTGAGGTGGTTTTTTTAGCTCCAACATGCCACTTAAGCCATGGCATGCTTCATTTGCTAAAATGAAATATATCTTTGTATTGAGTTACACTTGGGTTGATTATTAAATGAAAACCGTTATTCCATTATAGCTATAAGAAATGGAGATGCTGCATATGGCTGTGTAAAATCCATTAACTGGCTTATGGAGCCCAAGACCCCTCAGAGACCATTATAAGTCCATCTGATGTCCCTCTCTGACAGATATTACACACTGGTATCTGCACTAGATGCAAGGAACATAAGACTGTACAGAACCGCTGTTAATCAGACTTTATACCCTGTCTGTGCCAACAAAGACAAGGAATATTGAGCTGAAACTTACACCTTGTTTTGCTTTTACGTAAGTGTGATGCACAGAGAAAAACCTGACTCTCCTCAGAGAGTACATCGTGTTAAAGAGTACTCACAGTCAGCTGATTTGCAATGTGCACCTGAACGGGCCTCTTGAAAGTCAGTAATTAATCTAATAAGAGTTCTGCTTTGGAAGAAAAAGCCTGCACCTTGGGGATATTTTCAGAGGCACAAAGTGGGAATAAACAAGGGTTGCCTTCATTGACTGATGGACCTTTGAAAAATCTTCCCCAGTTTTCCTTCTGGTATAGGATCTCTATGAAGCATGCCATTTTTGTGTGTGCAGAACCTTTAACACTGAAATTATTTACCATTCTCACTTGTTTTTGCAAGATTCTTTGAAACAATCTGATCCTCCAGCTATGAGTCTGTATGGATTGTGTTCAGAAAAGGTCATGTTTGCAGTGCCATCTCTTGTCATTTCCTCGGTATCATCTAATGTAGGGGGGTAGCTTGGATCTAAAATGACAAAAATAATGGCTTGGAATATATACAACTTAAAAGCAAAAGTTTTATCCAAGTGTCAACTAGAAGTGTTTTGCTACCCAAAAAAAAAGAGTCTTTCCTCGTGTTTATTTTGCTAAGAGAATTTTCTGAGCTGTTTGGTAAAATCATTTCTCAATTATACATTACACACCAACTCACAGGAAACTTTATCTGGAAACTTTGGAAACTTTATCTGGAAATGGTTATCACAGAACGAGATCTTGGCTGCCCATGACTCTGAAGGGACAGATTGATAGGTCTCGTGACCACATGATACAGAAGCTACAACAGAAAAGGGTTCATCACCAAGAGAGGGAAAAATGCTCCCATGAATTGCAAGTAGCTGCACATAGCAGCATTCAGTTCGGGACAAGCTCAGAAGAAACACCCTTTTAAAGGTGGATAAGCCATTGAAAATGGACAGCTGGCTCATTTTAACACTGTTCAAAATAGCACTGAACAGCTATTTTATGATGTTCAGAGGCCCTCTCTAACTGAAATCTAGAAGAAACACAATACACAGATGTGAGGAAGGATAAAGTAAAACTTTGTGAGCTATCTGGACAGGAAAATAGCATCTACTGTCAGATATATTAGCTCTTTCATTGCCAGAACTTTCAAAAATGTCTTAAAGACAGACCAAACCCTCTGTAGTTAGTGCATTTGTTGGCAATAGACTGAAAGCTGATGTACTACACGGACTAATGTTACATTTCATTTTCTCCTGAGTAAAGACCACTGCTGTCCTCTTTGCCTTAGGGGTAACATTTTGGATGATCTACCTTTGACACAGTGCTAAGTAACTTGATGTTTTTCTCTGGGCCAGTTCCCAACCACTCTTCTAAACTGAAGACAAATGCAAAAAGCTGGTGCAATTCCTCAAATGCATGAAGTGGCTATGCAATGGCCATGTCTTAGGAAGACAGCAATCTTAAATCTAATTAGCTCATCTGAATGCACACTGTGCACACAGGGATCCACAGGTGAGCTGTCACAACAAAAACCATCTTTCTGGTAAGCTGTTATGAACTCTTATAGCTCAGCACAAGAGACAAAAGATAGCCCTTCTTCCAAAGTATTCAGTCTATGTTACAGGAGTAAGCTCTGAACTACAGGAGATGGGAACCAAAGGGTTTTTTCCTGTTTTTGTTGACCTATTATTACCAGGGGCACTCCACCACTAGGATTTTTTCCTGTGGACTTCTTTCTTCATTCAGTAAATTCTTTCAAAATTGCTGAGAGCTGATGCTTACACGGAGGTGACAGAGAAGTTAAAGCTGCCCAACTTGGCAGTATCTAAGAGCATCTGGTAGTAATAACTCATCAGGGATTGCTATTTGACTTAGAAGCTTCCTAATGCAGCAGTCTTCTGCAGAAAACCCTTCCCACAACTATGAACAATGAATTCCTTTTCTTCCTGCTTTTCTCATTCTCCTCAATATCACGTCAAGCTCACAGCCAAAGGGGATCCTCCTTTTCCTCGTTGGTGAAATACATCAGTGGGGCACTTGCTGCTTTTTTTTTTCCTTAGCACCAGTGGTTTTGACAAAACAAAACAGTGACAGGAAATAGGAAAATGAAGAACCAGAGCAGCCTGGAAAACTATCCAGAAAATCTTGCTGGAAACAAGAGTTGGAGAGAATCCACCTTGCCAACTCATGTTCATGGCAGACATGCTCTTTCTGGGCATGTTTAAGGTCCTCCTGATACCTGATCAGTTCAGGCTCCCAAGCCCCTTCCTAGGAGCTCTTGAAAAGTCTACATGTCTTTAATGCCCAGACTAAACATCCAGCAAGCTGTAATCATACCCACTCCAAATTCTTTTAATAGAAGAACATCTTTTAATAGGAGAATTCAACTCTGATACCCAAGTTCACCCATAGTAAGCACCTTTTTTGCAGGACAAGTGTATTCTTTATGTCAAGCTGCCTCCACTGAGCCATTTTTTCTTGTTTTTATTTCCTTTCTGGAAAGACTTTTTCCTCCCAGTACTTGTTTCATAAAAAGAGAAATGTGAAAGTCTACAGAAATTTGCAATCAAAACTTCCACAGCTGCTCACTGCAGCAGGGAAATCATACAAATGACTCCCTCCTGTGTCCCTTCCTGTGCCATCATAAATCTACATTCTCATTTCCCCTGGCACAAGGGCAGTGGATTTTACTCAAACTGCCAGAACCAAGAGAACGAGCTCTCATCCCTATTACTGCCTGGCTGCAAGAAAAGAGAACTGCTTTGGTAGAGCACAGAGAGTCTGAAGGTCTCTTAACACAGGGCCAGGCAACTGAGGTTGTTGCTTTTGGTTTTCAGGCAATTGCCCTCTGCAGCAGGAGCCACTCCATAAGGCAGCACCCTGCAGGAGGCAGCACTGTCACTACTTTAGAAAGCCAACTGGAAAAGTGCAGGGACACCACATGAGATTTAAGATTTCAGCAAGTTAGGGAAAAGCTCCAGGCAGAGGTAGAAGTTCAAAAAGAATCATAATACATGCTGTTAAATGGCAAAGCCAGTTCAAAGTATTTCAGAGGCAGAAAAATCCACACTAAAAAACTTGGATCTTCTAAAGACCTCAATCCTCTTTTAATTATGGCAGCAACTGGAGAAGGATGCATTTACAGCTTAACACTTCTTGACTAACCTAAGCATTTGAATCAGATCTTTTTTAGGAGAGTAGTTTCTCCATGCAGTAACTAGTCTGGCCTCAGCTATCAATCCCTATCCAGCTGAATAAGAGAACAATATCAACAGAAGCAGAACTGCAGCAGAAACAAAGCTCTCCTTACTGTAAACTTTTAAATTTTAAACAAGGTGTTTTATTTCTATTTAGATGTTCAACAATAAGGTTTTTTCCACCATTTTGAAAAACCTTTCAATGTCAGTATCCCTAGTTGAATGCTATGCAGGAATTCTTCAGCATCTCACATTTACAGAACACCACTGACTCCTATTTGTTTTTTCACCCTCTTTGTAGTTACAACAAAACAAATCTTTCTTGTCAAAAGCCACATCCTCTCTCCAAATGACAAAATAAAAAAACCCAACCCTATAGTTAATGAACTGGAAAAAGTTCATCTATGAAAAGCTACCTCCATTCAGAAGAATCATATCAACTGGCTGATAAAAAGCATTCCAATATAGTCAAGTTTTGTGTTATAAATAGGATAGAATTTCTTCCAGTAAAGATACAGTTCAAGTAAAGACCATTAATTTCAGAAGGAAATTTGCTTAAACAGTGCTTTAGATTATCAGTACAGCTACATGATTTCCTCATTAGATCTAGTAAGTCCTTTTGTGGGCAGGCCAAGATGACATAAAACACACACGATACATGACTAAATCAGCAAAAAGAAGAAATACTGAATGCATATATTCATAATTCCTCCAGGGACACTGAAATACCTCATTAAAAGTGGGCTTGGTTGCAAAGAACAAATCCATATAACAAATTAATATACTGTTGATCAAACATGTGGAATATATACAGCAAGATGATAAATATGGATTTTATGCATCACTATACAGAATATGCAATGAAATCTCTGCTTCACACAAATGTAACAAGAGAACATGTTGCAGGAATGGATTTATTGCACGAAGTTCCACATTTAAGATGTCTCCAGAGCAGTATTATACACTAGGTACACTCTGATTGATAGCAGCTTCCAATACAGGCCTCTTTATCCCCAACATATTTCACTACCAAAGCTGCTAAAGTTTTGTTGGGTTTTTTTCCTCTTTGTCTGTCTTCCATTCTCTGACAGCTGAAACCTTTCCAAACAATAGCAGCAAGTTTCTGAGAACGTTTTTTCATATTAGAAAGCTTATGCTTTCACAAATTCCTAAGACATCCTTGTTCACGAAGCATACTCTGACTCCATTCACCAGTAAAGGAATCCCACACACCAGGAGAAACCTAAGCATGCTTTTGCAAACTTGGTTGTGTGCAAGGAATCACAGAACAGCTTCTGATTCAATGCCTATTAAAGGTCATGGAAATTTCCTTACCAGGTCCCACAACCTCTAGATCATCTCACTTTCCTCAAAAGCAAGGCACTGGGGGTTGCCACTCCACAGAAAGTTGCAGAATGTTCATGTTTTCCTAAGCTTATGTTCCCCTGCGACTCCAACTGAACCTTACCTGAGTTTCTAACAGAAACTTGTTCCCACAGAACCATTAGCAATAATGGCATTGATCAGCCCTGTGCCACTGTTTTTAAAGGTAATGTCTTTTGAACCTGATGACATGGTAAGTTATCAGAAAGGAGTTTATTATGGGGTTTGTATTTTGTTTTCATATGGTATTTACATATTTGAAGCTTTGCTAAAAACCAATCTGTCATGCACCTTTAATGAGAACGTGACCTCATTTCATGTAAAATGACCATCCATGCTCATTGACTATTCTGTTACCTGCTATGAAACCATTACTGCAACTTTCAAGACTCAGCATAAATCCTCTCAGCTGCAGAACTGGAGCCTGCAGAGTGCACAAATACACTGCATAGTGCCTTCCAGACACATTGTACCGATTTATTCACAACTTCAAAGCAAACTCTGCTCTAATTGCATTGAATCAGCCTCACTTCTTTTGAAGACACCAGTTTGATGTCAAACTCTGGTAACTGACCATCCTTTTTATTGTTGTTTATATTGAAATGAAGTGCTAACTAGTACATCTCCTGTTCAAGAAAGAGTAGCATTGAGTCATTCTAATCAGTTCCTTTATGAGAAAGTCCGGTTCCCTTCTGCCCCTGTTTGCTGTCTGCATGCTAATTCACCCTTGCTTAAACATGCAATGCTGTCACCACTTACCCAAGGAAATCTGGATTTTTTTAAACCACATTAAGACTTGTGTACTAAATGGTTTATGCATCTGTATTACATTGTCCCCAAGATGCATACATACACTCTCATGAGTGTAACATATGTAGTTGCTTTTTAACTACACGGTACAATTACTTATTTCCTGCAGTCTGAGTATTTTTTATCTGTATTCTGTCTCCTCCATCTAGTGCAAAATGTTGCCATTTACTGAATTCACTAGAGCAAACGTATGCCCTACTGCCCTACATTAAAGGCCTGCTAATTACAGATATTCTTTCAGGACTGTTCTGGATCAATGGGAGGGGAAAAAAAAGCATCCCATACTTTTCCTTTGTTTTTACACTTCCACCCTACAGCTAATGGCTCTTGTATTGAAACCCAATGCTGAATGTAATGAGATGCAAGACACTTCCACATCCATGGTTACTATTTACTAACAGAACTGGTGATGTCAGGAACTTAATTAGGTTGTTTCTAGTACAGAGATTTTAAACCATGAAATCATTATAGTGTATAATCTTTCCTTTGTTGGGATTTTATAAAAGGTAAACCTCAAACTAAACACCATTCCTGTGTCACAGAAAACTGAGCTTCTCAGGGTTTGCCAGGGATAACACACTAACAGGTTTAAGAGTAATTAACACAAGCTATTCCACACATGATTTTCCCAAACCACACTACAGCAGTGACTGCCACTAGCACCATTGTTCTTCAAGATTATACCAGTGTTTTTATTACAAAGCCTGACTTTCAAGGTTCATAACTTGACTGTAAAAATGAGCTTGAGGCTGAAATTTGGCATACATGCTCAAGCAATTAGTTTTTAACACCAGAGCTATTATGAACCAGGATACAGTTGGGGTACATTGGAAGCCGACTGCTCTCCTGGGCACTTTCCATACATGGGAACCTCCTTATCTGCTTCCCCACTGCCAGAGGCTAAACAGTCTTTGATGGGAGCAAAAGTCTTTCTTGGCCTTAAAGTGGATCTGGGCTTGATCCACACATTTCTGCTATGGGCAAGCCCTTTCCAAGGTCCAGCCTTTCTTTAGGAAGCCAACAATGAAGACACCAAGCACCAGTTAGCTAGTTTCAGAAATCTACTTAATCTGTGATTTGAGCAAGATCTTTTTCCAGGGCATGATGGAGATAAACTGCAGTTTATCACATGCTTATTTCCATACATGTATTTTTGTAAAGTCCTTAGAGCCCTCAATGATCCTGGGGCCAGACAAAGATGGTGTTCAGTAGGAGTCTGACACAGTGCAGCTGCCTGCTCTTGTCCTCTGTTAAAGAAGTAAGGATGGGAACAGACAAAGCACCCCCAATCCTGGTTATCCCTGCCAGCTCAGCTCACAAATGTGGGACCACATATTACTTCAAGGTGGGATAATGAAGGGCTCTGTGCAGCAGAGAAGAAGCCTGTGTTCAATGAGTGAATGTCTGTAGGATTCTCTCCACAAACAGACACTACAGGATTACCAACAAGCAAGAAAGTCCAGGTAATTAACATCTGTTACATGCTCTGTACCTAAAGGAAAGCAGGGAACTTGGGGCAGCACTGAACATGGTCTTTTTACCCGCTTTTAGAGACTAACACCACTTGTAACACAACACAATCAGAAAACTTCTCCCTTGCCACAAGATATAGATCAGAAAACATCTTAAGATGTTTTTTCCTTTTTTTACCATGGCATCAAGGTAGTTTCCTTTGGCTCCACTGAAGGTGGCCTGGAAATGCTGCTCCTCATCAGCATCATACTCATATCAGAATCTGGGCCACCTGTTAGGTCTCCTACTTATGCTGATCACTAACTGAATAGCTATCTATTCACTATCTCTGCATGAAAACTGCTCTGCATAATGGAGTCATGGTCCCCCAAGGAGGCTACTATAGTACAGACAAGTGACAAATGTGAGGATTACTGTAATGCCCTTGGGAGAATTAGAGCCTGCCAGGAAAACTAAGTCCCGTTCATCTCCACAAAAGGGATAAACCCATTTTTTCTCACTATTACCGCCAAAGCTTCTTAATGTACAAAGCCAGAGGTATTCTGTCAAAAAGCAGTAGGATATCAGACAAACTAAAGAACTTAATTAAACCCAAATTTCCCAGAGTAGTATTTCGGGAGTTTTGACAGCTTCCTTTCTCATCAAGAATAGACATTTCAAGCAGTTAAGTGACAGGAATGTGATCACACTTAAGAGTGGGGAAAAAAAAACCCAAAACACCAAAATCAAAGGTAGAACTTCAAAGAAAAAAAAAAAAAAGCTGGAAGTCAAACTGAAGTAAATCAACACATGGAATTGCTAGAGGCCCCAAAGGATACTTTTCCTGAGCGTGCCCTTGGTGGAAGATCACGGCATTGGAGTTTCAAGAGAGTGGTTAGTTCTGTCAGGTAAGATAAAAGAAATTCAGATTTACTGCTACTTCGTGTAGCACTCGTCAAGTTGAAGATAAACACTGAACCAGTGGAGTGAGAGGTTTCTTTCTTTTGAATGATGATGAAACATCTGCTGAAAATGTTTGAATATGGTTTGGTCAAAAAGCTCTTGCTAATCTTAGCAAATTGTTTTGGTGGCAGAAAAAACCAAAACCTGAAGTTTCTTCTGTTCAAGCCCACTTATTTTCTGTATCATTTCCTAAATGTTTCCATCTTCTGCTTATCAGAAATCCTTTTTCAAGTTGTTTTTTTTTTTCAGTTGTACCTTGAAAATGAGGCTGCAGTAGAAGTTCATTGCGCTTCATATTTGAATCACCAAAAACATTAGAAATAAGCTGAACCAGGGATGTGATCATCCCACATCTCAGAGAGACTGCAGAACAGATGCCTCTTCCGGCTTATGTTACAGTCCTGTCCCTGACAAACTGAAGAGAATTTTGCTGGATTTCTTAACAGGTCTATGCCAGTTCTCCATGAAGGAGGAAATAATCTCTTTTTTCCCTCTACAAGTCAGAAGTAACAACTGAAGACACTTTTGGACAGAAGGATGGATCATTTTAGATGATCCCCAGAGAAGTTCAGTTCAACACACTGCAGTGATAGATGATGGCTGCCTGCATATCTATACATGACTATACGTAGATATACAGGATTCAAATGCAAATGCAGCACTCATTTCTAGCGATATTTCTCACAGTCAAATTCAGTCCCTACCCCAGGACTGTCCTTTGCCCAATCTTAGGCCTAAGACAAGAAAGCTCACCTCCTCTCATGAAGCCAACAGTTTTCTAGAGGAGTGCTAGCAGTAAGCTACAGCACTTAGCCCTCTGCAGCATGCCTGCCACGCTAAGTTGATGGCATCCAACTCACTATATCCCTGTAACAGCTCCATATAGCACTCCCAATACAAACCCAGTGTCTTCTTGTTTAGATTTTGCTTCCCTAGTTTTACTCCTAAAATGAATGGGAAGCACTCCCACTTGCCCAATTTTATTCCCTGCTTGTGAATGGGAACCACTCCAGGGCTTCTAACACCAAAGCTTTTTACATTGCAGAGGTGAACCTTACAAGGTGTTCTAGGTGTAGCTGGAAATACCTGTGGGCAAAAGATTTAGTGACAATCACTTTTCCAGATAAAGAGATGCCTCATGACTCATAAGTGACCTTAAAGCAGCAAGCAGAGGGGACACTGAAGGTAAATCTGTGAGAGTAACTCTATTACTTAAGTGAATGACAAAGGCTATTCTAACTGAACATTTAATTACTTAGACCTTGTATTAAAAAGCATCCCCTCTATTTTTGTTCCAGGTTTACATAACCAGTTTCTTTCCCTTCTTTGATCACTTAACAGCATGTATTTCTCCTACATGGAGCTGTTCTATTGTTCCAGTCAGACTCCAGAACACATCTGTGCACTGTTCTTGCACCAAAAAAAAAAAAAAAAAGCAGAAGCAGCAAGTGTTGGCCTTCTGCCATTGTCATTTCACTTAGTTTCATCTTAAGTGCAAACTGTTCTTTGCTTGGCAAAGAATAAGATGTGTGTGTCACTGTGGTTAGGGAAAAAAGTGCTGAAAGTCAAACCGGGTACATTCTACTCATCATGTTGTATTTTTGTGGGCTGAAAGTCACCCATGATGAGCTGATCTAAGATGCACCATGAAAAATACCCCACAGGAAGCAAAGTAAAAACCCTCAGGGAAACATCCCCTTTGCAATACATGCAGATAATAAAGAATTAGCCAGATATCTTGGTCTTTATTTACCATTGGAGACTGATATTTTAAGCCCTTCATTTGTCTAAGGACATGGGAGAAGACAGAGCAAAGCAGCATTATCAGAAGGACAGGTGTAGCTCCTGACTGCCTTCAGCTACAGATATTAGGATGAACATTTGACAAGCCATAGGATGAAAGAATAGGGCTAGCAAAAATGAAAAGTTAAATCTGTGGTAACTTTAAGGTCCTTAAAATGTTTGCTTAGTTCACGTGCTCAAAAATCAGAGTGCAGCTTAAGAGCCTGAAGCCAAAAGGAAGGAACATAGCTTGTCCCTTCGAGTAAAAATTTAGGACTCCAAGCTTCTCCTCGAGTTGAGCCATAGTAAAATGTGGCTAGTGTAAAAGTGCTGCAGATGCATAATGAAACAATCAAGTCTCATCAATTTAAGTATTTCCTTGACTGGGATTACAGCACAAGGGAAGACAAATAGTAACTTCAGAAAGAAAGGAGGTCAGTTGCCATTCATTTCAGCAGCAAACAACCAGCAGATTAAAACCAAAACAAATACATTTGTCCAAGTGAGGAGTCTGTGGAAAGGTAGTGTCAACATAGTTCAGATGTGGCTCAGAAGAGATAAAACTGAGCCAGAAATTTATCCTAGAAAGATCCTAAGTGAACAAGGTAACACGATGCAGCCTAAACAAGAGCCTTACAATAATCTGGAAAAAAAAATGCACTTTTTAACTGTTATTTGGTTAAAAAAATCACTAATTCATCAGTGGAAGCTATCATCATTATCAGGCACTGACAGCTACTTCAAATGAAGACATTTATAGTCTCCTCTGCCCAGACACTGAATTGAACTACCAAAACTATTGCCTAAACCTGGAATACACAAGGCCTGCATTCATTATTTGGCACAACAGCAGGCTTGTGGGTGCATTTCACAGAGGTAATAATGCAGCTGATAAAGGGGGAAAGGTATCTTCAGCTATAATGCAACAAATTAAAGTAAGCCTTTTAAATTCAATCTATACAGACTTTAATGGGAATTTTAGTATAGAAAACCAGCTCTTTTTCTGCTTGTGTTATAAGTCATAGCTCTACCTCCAGTCTTTTGGACTTCTTGTCAGTTTGTGAAATGGGATTGACAGATATCAGTCCTTAGCATTCTGCTCTTTTCTCACCAGATTCTGTGGCACAAGCTCTATTCCTAGCCCTAGAAGCATGATGCCTAACACAAAGGGCCTCTGAACAAATCTCAGGTCAGTAACATCCACAACACAAGCAGCAGTAACATACGCCACACAGGTGGCCTTTAAAAAGTCTGCAGCTATACAAGAAAGGCTAAAAACAACCCACCCTTCTCCCAAACTGTATTGTTGAGTCACTAATGAGACTGTTGGTCCTAATGATTAATTTACATTTAAAAACTGGTTTATTATGGATAATTGTTCCTCATAATTGTTTTGGGTACTCTGCCCTAGGGAGAACAAGCAGTTTAACTAGAGCTGAACTGCTCCAACTGCTCCCAATCCAGGATTGACTGGTACCTGGAGAAATGCACTCGACAGAGCTCCCAGCATTTATTTCACAGCAATGGCATTTGCAATGACACTCACTCAGATCTACACATCTCCTATATATGTCTAATATCAAGTGTAAAATACTTGAAACGTTAGAGGTAGAGACAGGTTGAAGTTCACACTGCTTTTGAATCCTGCTACAGACTGTCAGGCTGACTTGAAGATATCTCTGGGCCTCTGTGGTCATTTATGAAATAGGAATAAAGATACTTCTTTTTACAATCCCCTCCTTCACCTATTTTGTTTAGACCACCCATTTTCTGTGTTAAAGGTCTGACTTACTGTCTAGATTCCAATATGAGAAAGATGCTTAGCCTTGGTACTCCAGTGCAAATGACAAGGTGAAATACCATATTTCTTGAAACATCCAATCCCTTTCAGAGCTTGCCTAAGGAGTTTCCAGAAACACCAAACTATTACTTTTCAAATAGATGTTAGTATACATCAAAACAGATGAAAAGGGAAGAAAAAAGTCCCTTTACCTAGAAAGGGTGCATTGGATTTCTGTGAGAGTGTCTGAAAGAACGGAGGCAAACTTTACTTGCTTCTCTGTAACCTCTGTATAATACAGTACTTACTTCTTGCCCCCTTAATCAAGGGAGTGATCTTTCCATAGGTCTTAACTTCACTTACAGGTGTTTCCAAACAAGCCCCTCATTATGTGGTTTTCACCTCCATGTGGGTGTGCAGATCTTGGGAACAGATCCAAACAGAGCAATGAAGATCACAGGGAGCTTGCTATCCTTGTATCCTGTGACTGTGGTGAGATCAAGACTGATGGACTTTTTTGGACTAACCTCCAAGTGGGAAAAACTTCTGAGCTGGTTTTAACAGTTGGAATGATTTGTTCAGAAGTTGTTCAAAACCACTATGCCCATAGCATGCAGAAGCACTCTTTCATTAGTACTAGAAAGTGTGCTCAGCTTCCAAGTTATCTAGAAGAACTGGGATTTACCTTCATAGAATACTGGCTACTACCAGCAAACATGGCAGCCTCACTTGGTGTCACCTGAAGCTATTTAATGTGATTCATGTTTCATCAACAGGTTGTCAGTGAAATGTGCTCTGATCTGCAGTCTTTGAATGACCACTTAGCTGTAAAGCTCTTACAGACTAAACGAGTGGTGTGGAAGAATGGCAGGAATCAACTTGACACGCAGCACACATGTTGAAGTACTGACAATGTGCTGCTTTGGAGATCTCTGCACAAGCAACTAAGGAATTCAATGTGCCTTTTGAGGCTTGGCCACATTCTGCATGCTTCAACTATTCACTTGCAGAGAAGCATAAGATATAGACTAAGATTTTCATCTCCCTCCTCACCCTAACATTTTACTTGTCTGCTGATCTTAATTTTCCTCTGTTAATACTCTTGTGTTCACCACTGTCACTCCACCTCCTAAGCCAGATGTGCTGCAGCTGCCTAAAATCACAGTGCTTTTGATTAAGAGTCTGCTGAACTGGTAAAGTGGATGTAACCCAAAAAGGGGAAATATTTAAGGCCCCGATTAGAGATAGATGCTAGCCAGCTTTGTTTTTATGTCACCATAGGCTATACTCAAAAGGGCTTCGAGTAAGAGGTAGAAGTGACAGGGTCGTTTGAACAGGCTTAACTCTCCCTCCGTTGCAAAACCTAGGGATGTTTCCTCTCTCAAGCTTCCAGATCATACCTTTCACAGTCTGCTTTCAGGTAAAAACAGAGTGTAGAATAAGCAAAGGAATTCTGTGATACTTCAAATGAAGCAAGGGTTGTTTCTTTTAAAGGTATTTGGTTTTTTTTAAGCTTAGGTTCTTGACAGGGAATCTGTGTCCAAGAATAATACCTCCTTCAGATCTGGTGTACTAATATGCAAGTTCAGCAGGCAACAATTTACCAAAGGGATTTTTTTTCACTTGAGAAAGGAAAAACACAGAACCACAGAACTGCCCATTATGCAGCTGAGTGCAAATGCAAGCTGTAAGACTCCTTGGCCCCTGACAAAATTTCATTTCATGGCCAATAAGCTCTGACTGAAACATTGAAGTTGAGCTCTCAACATACAGAGCTGCCATGAGTGAATATGTTTCCAGATCTTTTGCATTTTATAGGCCCGGTTCACAACTCAAAATGCAGATGACCCACCCTGACCTGTAACCTCAGCAACACTATTCTCCAGGCATGCAATTGAGCTCTGAGCAACGAGTTAGCACCTGTGTTATTCTGCTTTTAGTAACCAAAATGGTGTCATTCCCATTGTTGGTTTTTTTTTTTTTCCTTTTGAGAGCAGAGTTAAGGCAGAATTACGCTCCAAGGATAGGCCAGATGCATGTATATCGGGGTCTAGGGGCTTGACTCTGCCCTGCCAGAACAGAAGCAGTTTCTAAATGAAAGTGACAGGAAATCCACATGCATAGTCAGTACAGATTAACCAAGTATGCAAAAGCTTGCTCTAAGGAGCAGTTTAAACAAATTGAAAGTCATCATCACAGAAATACATCTATCTTCATCACCTGAAGAACCTCTGTATTTCCTTATAGAGGTGCAAAATCTTTAGTATTTAATTTTTCTTTAGCTGAGATTTAACCTCCTAGCCTCACAAGACAGCTCCATTCAACTGATCCCACATTGGGATCAGTTTTGGAGAAATAACACACAACAGTGAGAAATTGTACTGAAATTACTCACAGTGAAATGACTCAGCCCTTTGCATCAATGGATTTTCATTTTACTGGTTCCTTCATTTGACTTAGAGAAGGGACAAAGGCTACAAGCAATTACAGCATGAGAGTTACCTACAGATGTGCAAAATCCAGCTCATCTGAGCTGTCAGTTCACACTGTTATACCCTCCTGCACTCATTGTGAGAGCCTTTGAGTGACTTGGTTATGGAACACCAGTGAGAACCCAGGGAAATGGAATGGCTCTGAGATTTAGTGTCTAAGTCCCCTATTCCTGCTGCTAAGCAAGAACCCAAAGAACTACAAAGGCAGGTTGAGCTTTCTGTAACTTGACTTGACTTGATGTGACTGCCATTTGACGATGCTGCACATTTGACAAAGGACAAAACCATATATCTGCTTCAAGACAGGTTCAAATGCCACAATTTGATGTATAGTTGTCAACATCTATATTTCATATAGATCAAGGACACAATAATATTTATATGCTATCAATAACATTTTCACAATCTCTTCCTGAGTCGTGTCAAATTCAGCTTGCCACAGATGTAATCTAAAGGTAAGGCTTCCCATATGTGCGTGTGTATAAATACACACATATAAAAACTGAGATCTGGAATATGCAACTTGACAAACCTGTTTCCTTAACTTCCTCTGTTACATATAGTGGCTCAAAGTTAGCAACTGACTAATGGGACCTATACCCATCCTGCCTGCTCAGTCCTCTTTGTACCAAACTTAATTTACCACTGATTCCTATCCATTTGCTATGACAACTGTTTTCCCCCAAAAGCTGTTTAAATGAAATTTCCCTGAGACCTCCTGACATGATAGAGGTGGCTAAAAGCATCTATGCTGCTTTTCTCTAAAGTCAGCTTCAAGTTTTCATCATCCACTCAGTTTTCAGGTTGAGGTATCAGCAAGGTGACAGACTTGACTCTGATCTCACATTGGGCCTAGTTCATTTGTTAAGAACCAACGTTCATTCTAAGGCAAGCAGGTGAGAAATCAGAATCCAGGTCTACCTTAAAAATTTCATTTCAGATCTCTGCGGCAGTGCCCAAATAAGATAGAATCCCATGAAAGACAGGTTACAGATGACTAGAAAAAGAAATAGTCATGCTTAAGGCTTCTGAGCACGTGCGTTGTCGCTTTTGGCTTATCTACTTTGTGTATGCTTCACTACTAATAAAAGAAAGACCTTAAAAAGGGGAAAACCCAAAATAAATACCTTTGCAGATGAAGTTACAAGTTAACCACTTGCAAGAAAATCCCTGCAATAAACCAACAGAAACCTAGCTTCGTGCTCATTACAGGCATCTCATCAAACGCTTAGATAGGAACCAAAATATGCCACTCTGTAGATGGGCGATTAGGTACTCCTTCTGGGGGCCTTTACTGAAGCTCAGGCACTGACTCTCACTGTCCACCGCCAACAACCAATTCAAAGAAAAATATTTAGTTACTACTAACTGGGAAAAGGGGGACTGACATTTGTTCCCCCTGCCGATGCAGGTGTTCTTATAACAACAGTCTTTATCTCCTCCCCTAATGAACAGCTCAGCGGGGCAGGGAATGAGCGTTTCCGTTATTTTTTTCCGTTGGCTCCTACNGCAGTGATGGCAGAGATGCCAGATTGGCCCGGCCAGGGCAGAGGTGAGTCCCCCTCAGAGCTGAGGGGGGGCATTTCAAGAACTGCTTACTGGGACCAGCACTGCAGCCCCCTCCCCCTGTTACCAAGCAGAAAGCAGCTGCACACAAACCCATGACAAAGCAAAGGCCAGATTATGCTGCAGAATTAATTGTCCTCTGATTTTTCCCCAGCACTTGTCAGTCCAGGTGCTCCACTACAAAGCCACAACATAAAGCATCTCATCTTTGTGCTTTTCACATATATTGGACCAAAACCAATCAAGCATTTTCTGAAGGATGAACAATTGTGGGAGACGTGAGGTTTGTTTGTGCTGTCCAAGATTCAGGATTGGGAACTTCAGTGACTACAGCCAAAACTACAAATGGTACACTATTTAGAGGGGAAATGGATCAAATTTGAACATGAATCACTCACCAACTTAACCCAAATATAGCTACTAGGAATATCCATTTAGATTTTTTTTCTATATTGTACCTCAGCACTTCACAGCAGCATTTCTATCCCAAGGCTCTCACCTTGTGTTACAAGCAGGGAACTGCATGGGCCAGACCTTTATTCAGGGTAAACACATACTTTTGCTGCAGCTGCACCTGAGGGCAGTGGTTCCCTTTGTTTACACTGGCATGACTGTAGGACTGGCCTGGCACAGCAGAAGTAACCTGTTCCTCCCTGTGCTCCTTTCCTCAGAAACACTGAGCTTCCTGTCAGAGTAGCTAACTGCAAAAATCCCACAAACCTTGGATTTATCTGGAGTCATCAATACACATTTGTGGATAAACCCTGAAGAATGTTCAGATTTCTCTGTCTTACATTTCAAGCAATTTAACAATTGCAAAGAATGCATTTCTAAGTGAGTCTTGCATACAGTTTTTCTGCAGCTGTCTGCATCTCTTTTGCTGCTGTAACCACACATACTGAAGAATGACTCATGCCCATGACAGGAGCCTGGAATTCCCGTGGCCCAAGCTATAAGCTAAGACAGCAAGTTATTGAGTTTCCAGAGTCTCCTCCTGTTTTCAATCCAGCATTTCCTCACCCAAACCTCCCATGTATACTATACATTACATTCCTTAAGTTTTAGGGAGCCTTATCCTCCTCTGCTGCTTTTTATACGTAGGGGGGAAATGGTGGCTGCCCAGCTCACATGGATTAATGGCCACACTACAAGTCAGCCCAAAGCTACAAGGTCACCCCTACTTGTTTGGGAAGCACTGTAGTCCATGGGAATTATTTAAATGTATAAAACCCCACAGCAGCTCTTCTCATAATTATTCCTGTCCCTCAAGCCTGCAATACCTGTATTAGCTCTTTCCCTGTGCGAGGGATTCTGCAAGGCAAAGAATACAATGCACAGAACATTTGCAATTTACAAGTGTTCTCTAAAAATCTCTGCACGTTTCAATGAGTTGATATTCAAAGTTAAACAGCACTGGTTAATACTGTACTTCAGCTGTGAACATAATTAGCATAACTAACTGTTAATCTGTGTATAACAGAGACCTGGGACACATTCTCAGCAGGCATAAAACCATGCAACTCTTCTGACTTCAGAGGATCCATGCTAGCTTATGCTGGGCTAAGTCTAAGCTGTAGTGCTTTGTGCATTTCCTATAGCACTCACTGCTCTTCTTCCCTCAGAGTGAAAAAAAAGCTGGAGATGAATTACAGATGCAGACAAAAATCTTCCAGGCCACATTCAGTTTGGTTTCTTTATTATCACTTAGTCCAGATACCATGAAATGTTCAACTACACAACAGCACAGACTCAAATGTCATATATTCATGTTATCTACATGATGTCAGAGTCCTACAGAGCTGAAATTAGGTGTTTCCAGTCACAGAAGTCTCTCACTTCAGCCTTCTGTAAGAGGCATAATAACTGGCGAGAAAGTTTTGCTTATTTGCATCCAGCAACATGGAGAGTAGGGGTGATGATTTAATTAGAGCTACATTTTAAAGAAAAGAGATGGCTGTTTAAGATGTTGAACACCAAACTGGGTATGCTTTTAACCCCTTTCCTGGAAATGTGGAGACCAATCTCTGTCAAGTGAACCAGTAGACTTCCACTAGGAAAAGTCCTTTGCCCTACACACATGGCTAATGATGAAATTGGTATGCTAAGGCAGACTCTGCAAAGGGCAGAGAGAGAAGGAAAACCCCTTGCACAGGCTGCTTTGGGCTTTTGCTTTGGGGAAAGCATCTATCAGAGCTGTATCTGCACGGACAAATAAAGTATTGCCAGGACCTCGGAGGCTAGTCCTAGGGCTCACCTTCGAGCCCTGTGCATCTTCACATGCACAGGAATTTCCATCTAACTTAGTGAAGAACCCAGAATCGTGGAGATTTGGCTTAAAATAGCCCCATCTCGTGACTACTGTTAGTACTACATAGGAGTACTTTGTTTCTGCTTCAGTTGTGGTTTTTTCACTAATCAGTGTCTTGTGAGACTCTAAGAGATTTCTCTCACACTTCTCATAAATATATTCTAGCTGACACCAACTAGATGCAGTGAAAACTCAACACGTCTGTGATGGGC
>WBNH01003210.1:95554-108746 GCA_013401255.1 Urocolius indicus | reverse complement strand
TCCTTGCTCTGTTTCCAAATTCTATATCTCGATACTTTTTTGACATCAATCAGTCTCGGCACCGTCTCGGTTCTGCACTCCATTTCTGCTTTCCCAGGGCTTTCGACTCTGCACAATCATAACATTGTTTGCTGTTCTATTCTGGTACCTGTCGTCCTCAACAGTTTTTATCTATGACATGGTTGTGTGTCCTGAATTGCTGCTGGCAGAGCTGGAAGCAGCTCAAGAGAGCAGCCCATGTCTCCCCCTCCTGATGCACAGCTCCTCCCTGAAGGACAGTCCGTGTGTTTCAATCAATGTGATATAGAGCAGCTTCAATTACTTCTCTTGCTACTGCCTGTTTCTCTGTTGCTCACAAATCCTAGAGTTACCTGAAAACCCTAAAGCTTTTAACTGTGCTTATAGTTTTGGTGGTCCAAGGAGGTCTGATTCTTGTTGCAATTCATGCTTATTGAGAGGCATACATTCGGGTTTGCTTCACGGTTTGCTTTTAGACTCTGGATAGGCTGGGCTGCTGATGAATAAAGGATCATATCCTTGGATTTTTATCTCAAACAGTGAAGTTCAACATTTCCTCATTTCACAGAAGCCAGCATCTTATCCTACAGCTTATGAAGACGCTGGGTGAGCACTTTCCATGCCCAAAAGCCTTGGTTAGTGCAAGGGCTTGTGCAACATGACGTACTTGGAGTCTCTCTCTTTAAAGACACAGAGTAAGAACAACAAAAATGGCAGTAAGGGAGGGAAAAGGGAGAAATCAAAAATCCCCAGAAAGGTCTGTGTGTCAGAAAGAGGTAGAGGTGGGTGAACTTACAGGCCTGGTCTAGAAGACTGGAACTTCAGTGGGCATTGCAAGGCAAGCTGTGTGGCCTCTAGCCCAGGGAGCAGAACGAGGCTTTCATTTCCAAGCTGATCGTGCTGTCATCATTTGAGGATTAGTTCTTGGCAGTGCAAGAAATTAAGTTTGGATTTTGCAAGTTTTCCCACTATCAGCTCAACAGTCGTCACGGGCTTCTACCCACTCCTGGGCCAACACTGGCTCTTGGGAAGTGCCTCTCTTTCAGCTGTTTCTTCTGCTCCAGCTCCACGTTAAAGCAGCCATTGAACTGACACTATGCCTCATTGAACACATTTACTGGCCCTCTCCCGCATACCTACAGGAAGAAAACTACCTTGTGTATTAGCAAGGGAAAAGAAGACAGTTTTCCTGCTAGGCAGAGGGTTGTGGCTACCGTGGCCACAAGTGCAGTCCTGACTACCACAACCACTCATCAGCTCTCCTGCCAAATGATTCCTGTGAGCACTCTTGGGTCCTGCTCCAGGCAAAACCCACCAGAATCACTCACAGCATCCACTTACAGTGTTTAAACTGCTCCAGGTCATTTTGCCTGAAGTGGATTAAAAGGGGCTCTGACTAGCAAATCAGAGGAGAAATCAGTTTGGCATCTTCTCAGAACCTGCTGAAGGAAAAGCTTCTCCTGTGTTCAGGCATCTGCACTGCCAAGAGCCAGGAGCGAGATACAGGTGTGTACCAGATGGAGAGCTGAGGGATGTGACAGTGAAGAATGTGCTGACAGCTTCAAATGCAAAGTTCGGCTGGTCAGTCTTCCCCCAGGAGCATATGCTCCAGCAGCTGTGGTGGGTTTGAGTAAGCCTGGGTGCAGGAAGTACCTCAGTTCCTCTGCTCCTGACGTGACTTCCAGCATGCTTTTTTTGCCTCCCTGGTTTGATAGCACCCACTCTGGGCAAGGCAAACCTGCCAATCACTAGCCGAGGTGCAGTGTGTCTCCAAGCACTGTGGCCTTGTGCTTGGCTTGGCTCTGTTTTTTGTTTTGTGCCTGTGCTCCACTGGCTAAATAAAGTGCATAGAAGGATGATGCTTCCTGTTTACATTAAATGCTTTAAATTCATGAGGCAGAGACCTTGAACTGAAGGAACTCTACCTGCTGGTAAAGCAGCACTTGAAGGAAAATCTGGGCTTTGTTCAGGAATCTCAGAGTTGCTTTGATTCCCTGGAGATACTGCAAAGCTGTGTAGCTGAGGTACTGAGGGCCAGGGATTAGTGGTGGGCTTGGCAGTGTGAGGGGAGGGCTTGGACTCGAGGAGATTAAAAGGCTTTTCTAACCAAAATGATTCTATGATTGTTTGTTTAGCAAGGCTTCATAGTGTAATAGGATCAAATACACCATATAGACAGTGAAACTGAGTTACAGAAGAGAAACAGATGTCTAACTCAGCACAGGAACACATGCCAAGCCAAAGAACATGAATCTCAATGTAGAAAAGGTCAAGCTCCCAAAATCATAAACCAATGTAATGATCTGACACCTTTCCATTAATTATATATTTCTGTGCAAACTTGGGGCCAGCTCTGCTCTCCTTTAAATTAACGATTTGGCAAAAGGGAAGTACATCCCAACAGCGAGGTGAGTGCCCAGCTCTGATCTCACTCCTCTCTATTCAGTCTGTGTGAGGAGCAGTGAGGGAGCAGCAGAGCAGCTGCGGCAGGTGCTGCCCAGGAGGCCAATCCTGAGAGGGGCTCCGTGCTGGTCCTCTCACCAAGCTCCCACACTGCTTCCACACAGGGCCCCTAAGAACTGAAGGGAGGCAGAAGAGGAGAGTTGTTGTCTGTATTTATCACATAGGTTTTAAAACAGAGGTTTTTTAATCTTTATGTTCCTTACATTGCTCTTTGTCACGGGGCGCTCCCTCAGGGCCCAGCAGTTGGGCTGGAGCCACTGACAGGCGTTGTTGGCCTGTGACTCTGTTCAAATGACATCGCTCTCTCTTTGCTAACTTCATCTGTAGGACTCCCAGACTGGAAACCCAGACTCTGCAGTTTGTGCTCTGTCCCTACTGAGCTGCTGATGAAGCAATGAAACCTGAGAGCTGTGAAAAATGCGTTTCAAGTTGAATAATCAAGAGAGCAATGAAGGAAAGGTCCTGTTTTATTGTGACCTATAAAATTCTAGGAGAAGGCCCCATTCATTTCCCCTATTTTTATTTTTAATAGGTTACTTAATGGGTTGTGTGTGTATACATATATCTGTATAAAGAGAGTTTGAAAATGATTGTGCCCATACTAATGGCCGCTCAATACTAAAAAACAGAGTATGTGCAAATGCAAATACCTCTAAACCTTGTCAGTTTTTATTTGGCACCTTGTGAGAACCCCGCTTAGTTTCTAGCCATAAATAATTTCCCTTGGGTTCTTCGGCTTGCTCTTCCTGTCTCTAATACCAGATTGGCAACCTAGTCACAAACAGTTAAAAGCAACATTGTAGAGTGAATATAATCATGGCCAGTAACTGGGCAACTGCCTGCTTAATCTAATTATTGGCCTGTGACGTACTGTAGGCTGTTAACCTTGTTTTGACCAGCTTCCTGACACTTGTGGCACAAATGAAGTGTGACGTGATTAAATGAGACTGATCAGTTTTGCTCACCGGGACAATACCTGGCAGCTGCTGCACATGGGATTTGCAACACAGTTAGTGCTTTGAAGTCTCATAATTTAGCTGTTAAGATGGCTGTCCTCTGGCTGGAGGAGTGACTGCCCTCTCCAAACACGTATATTTTGGGGTGGACGCACCAACTTTTCTGGGATGGTTTCTTGTGGCTCTCTGCCTTTGGGGAGGGAGTGACCTCTCTGCTTTTGGGGAGGCAGACAGCTGCCTTCCTGCTGCAGCTGGATGACCTTTTGTGTGAGGTCTACGATGGTGAAAGCCTACAAACATGGCAGACAGCAGTCTGGGCAGGGAAAAGGACCACTAAGCACAGGTGACCCCCATCAGCATCACCACAGACAGCGGGCAAGGAGAAGAAGCTGGCACCAGACCTGTCTGCACTTTGTCTCCCAGAACTAATAACCTTCTCAACTTGATGTGTCTACATACAAAGCACTGCCAGTCCTCCTGTAACAGGCATTGTATTATTAGAAGTATTTCTATAAGGCACCCAGGACCTAGAGAGACTGTAATTAGAGAGCAGGTAAGGTCAGACAAGTGATTAGTTAACAGCAGTTCTCTGACTTGGCTTACATGCCTGGTTCATCTTCATTCAAAACAATTTTGTTTGCTGACAGTCCTATGATTTTCTGCCAGGTAATCCTAAGCATGTGAGGGTTTGGCCATGAAGTCTCTCTCCAAATGACCAGAAGCTGCAGGCTGAGTTACTGGCTGAGTTACTGAGTTACAGCCTGCCACCACTGAGCTGGGTGCCTCGGTCCTCTCCCATGCCATTCAGTGCCTGCATGCACACACAGCCCTTTGTGTCACTCTGAAAGCTTTACTAATTAATCTAGTCAATGAGAAGAATTTATATTGCTAATTTCAGGCATTTTAATTCCACGTGCATTTTGCTTTGACTCACAGACGCGTGTTTGTTTGACAGGCCCCATCCTTGAGAGTGAATTTAGGACTCATTTCTGTGGAGTGAAACGTGACAAGTTATCCATGAGGAGACAGTGTGATACTGATCTGGGTTGCCTGTGCCCAGCCTCCTGCACGGGCATTTGTCATTTTCAACATCAGGTTTTCACATTTGCTTAGACTGTGTTAGAAGAACGATGTCTCTTTATCCCACCACTCTACTAGTAAAAATAAATGTCCATAGAGGGGAGGAAAAAATATTTGCTTTGATTTCATATCCAATCCTAGGTAATTATTTTCTTTTCATCTTAATGCTCTTGTTTCTTTTTATCTCCTTCCTCTTTTCCTATTAGCCTTTCCAGTAAACAACAGAGGGCTTGCAAGGTTAGCAGAGATTTATTTTTTTTTTCACTCTACAAAGGGCACATCAGCACATTAACTTGCCAAACATGTATGGATCTGTAGCTGCTCAGAACACCACACCAACGGCATCTACAGCCAGCAAAGGCCTGTGCAGAAGATTAGGACAATTGTAATGGTCCTTCTGGTCTTTGAATTTAGGCCATACCTCTCTGGTATGTATGATTTGGAAACTCTAGCTCCTGCTTCAGACCCTGAGCATCAGTTTAACTGTCTTTTATTTGAGACAGGATTGATGCGAAGTAACAGTCTGTAATAACATGCCAGACAGAAGTTGTCTTGACCTGACAATTTTAGATTGCCTGTTGTGATTGTTCCTCTGTGCTGGGCCCTGGTGAGGCTGCAGCTCAAGTGCTGTGTTCAGTGTTGGGCCCCTCACTCACTGCCAGAGGGACACTGAGGGGCTGGAGCGTGTCCAGAGCCGGGCAGTGGAGCTGGGGAAGGGGCTGGAGCACAAGTCTGATGGTGTGCAGCTGAGGTAGCTGGGGGTGTTCAGCCTGGAGAAGAGGAGGCTGAGCAGAGACCTTCCCGCTCTCAGCAACCCCCTGGCAGGAGGTTGTGGCCTGGGAGTAGGAAGGGGGTGAGTCTCCACACCCAAGTCAAAAGTGACAGGACAAGAGGAAACTGCCTCAAGTTGTGCCAGAGGAGGTTTAGTTTGGAAATTGGAAACAATTTCTTCCCTGAAAGGGCTGTCCAACCCTGGCACAGACTGCTCAGGGCCATAATGCAGTCCCCATCCCGGGAGGGATCCCAAAGCTAGGTAGCTGTGGCTGAGGGGCAGGGATTAGTGGTGGCTGTTGCAGTGCTGAGGGAATAGTTGGACTTGAGGAGCTTAAAGGTCTTTTCCAACCTCAGCTATTCCGTGATTCTGTAATAGCTGCTTCTCAGCCTTCCCGTTGCATGGCTTCCTGTTTACTTACCATTTGCTGTAAAGTCTCTTAAAAGACCTGATGTATCAATTCATTAACTCCTTCTTTGTCTGTACAGAACAGAAAAAAAATTGTGTCCTCCTGCCTTAGTGATGAATACATGAAATTTGTCAGGATGGAGTAACGCTATTGCTAAGAACCCACTCACTCTAAAAACAACATTTTTACAACTTGTTTTGCTCATTTAGAGTCTCCAACTCTGCTTGCTGTGGCATTCTCCCACTTTTATTTTTCTTTACTCATCCATTTTCTACACTTTACAATCTTGACTGGCTGTATAGGACAGAAAATTATACTAAAATATGTTCCTACGCTGGAGCTTTTGTCTCGTGGAGAAATTAAGAGTACGCAGTTATCTTTTAAATGACACTTCTCAGCTGGTTTCAGGCCGGCTTAGTCTGCCTTGTTACATCTCAGTGCTAGTCGTGCTTTAGCCATTAATAAGGTCAAACTTGGAAAGAGTTGACTGTGCCAAAAATAAAGCTTTGAGAAGAGGGTTAATAAAGATAAATCCCATTTTCATGCTATCCCAGCAAGCCCAGCTGCCTGCATTCCCCACAGCTCTGCAAGGGCGTGACTCCTACTAATGTCAGCAAGCTCAGGGGAGCACTCTCTGGTTGTATCCCTACAATTTTACAAGCTAACCCAAAGGAATACCTGTGAAGTGCTCTAGTCAGCCTGAAGAGACCTCTACCTATACACAATAAACCCTCAGCTGTTACAAATAGCCCAAACTGATCAGCCCAGTGGCCATGCAAGCGCAGGACAGCCCACACTGAGTACTTGTGTGACAGCTCATGAAAAACTGGGAGAGCAATACAGACAGCAGTGAGGCTGTTTCATGGGCACAGGCTTCTAAAAATGGAACCCATTGGACCCTGGGGATACTCTTTTCAGATGCAAATTCACACCAGTTTTATATGAAATTCCAAGCCAGTGAAGACTCTCTTTTGTTTTCAGTTCAACGCTCACTCACACCTATACGAGACTTGAGTCACCAGAGTTGGATTTGGATCCACATGAATTCAAGCGGGGCTGCTCTTAGGGGGCTGCTGAGTCAGGAAGTCCAAACCTTCTCTTATGCAGCATCCTCACTCTCTGCACAGGCCCTGTTGTTTGGCAGCCACACACATAGAGCAGGGATCATTGCTGCTCTCTCCTGTAGCTGCTCCTACGTTGTGGCTAAACAGGTACCTGTCACCTGGGCTTAGCTTGTGCTGAGGTTTGACTGGAAGCTACGTGACAGAAATAGCTTCTCTGGTAGGGATTCTGTGGCGTTTCCTTACATCCACAAAGGCTGATCCCTTGCCATCCCCTCGTGTGACACGAGGTGTCCCATCATTTATGGATGTGAGACTTTGCACAGTGCTCTATTATCTCTGGCTGGAGTAAGAAAGTGGCTTCTCTCCAAGCCAGCATGGCAGCAAAAAACATTTTGCAAACATAAGATGTGCTGTACTGTAACCCAAAGCTGCTCCTTTTGTCAGACAGAGAAGTAGGAGGAGAGGTTTTTGGGGAGGGAGATGTGTCAGCTAGTGCTGGGCCAGAGGGACTTGCTGGCTGGAGAGTTTCAAGTGTGGCTAGAGCTCCTAAGGCTCAAATTCCCAATTGGGCTCATGGCACAGAAATTGATTTTGCTGTGGGCCCTGCTGACACTCCCAGCAAGCTCCAGACCTGAAAAGTTCTTTGTGCTTCTGGAAGGTAAAACAAATACCAATTCACATGTAAGAGAGGTCACTTTGGATTTTGGGTAGCTGAACATTACTATGGAGCTTGTAATTGCTTATACAGCTTTCCAGCCCACCTGTATTAGCAAAAGTGTACTGGAAGAGAGGCGAGGGGCTGGCTCCTCTCCGGAGCAGGGTAGGGAAGGGCAGGATGCAGGCAGGGGTGAAGGGCTCTTCTCACATTGCATGTGTAATCTAATCTAGGCCATAATAATTTCCTACTGGCTCAGCATCAGTCATATCATTAGTCTAACACTGAAATTAGATCTTGCCATTCAGTGACATTTGCTTTCCTATCTGGGCCATCTCTGCACTGCAGTACTTCCTGGCTCAATTCATGTGGGACCCACAATCCCAGTTATGTTAATCCAGACATAGCAGAAAGCTTTTGCTGAGTATTCGCTGCAGAGCAGGGAAGCCATCACAGGGAGAGTTTCAACTTGCCATGTTTGTGTAAAATAAGAACAACTCTGCTACAACTTGGGGGTCTGATCCCTGCACTCCTACTCCCTGCGTTGATCACAAACAGCGAGCAAACGCTAATAAAAAGCTGTGGGAGCTGTAATTCCAGCGTGGGGGGTTCATCTCCTCTCAGCTCAGACACTTCCAGGGTGGTGTTTCGCCAGACATCATGGGCTTCTTTCACATATGATGGAGACAAATAGGCATTTCTGGGGATTTAGTTCATCCTGAAGCAGACAATGGAAACATCAGCTGAACCCCAGAAGTCCTTTCTAGGAGGACTTTATCCTTGGATAGCTTGAGGAATATTTGTCATTGGAAAAACTGAATTTTGGACCAACTCCAAATTTCAGTTTACTATTTTAAACCATAACATTTCAAACAAACAGTTTAATGTTAGGAAACACTCCATTTCCCCTTGTTAGCAAACAGAAAACAACTTAATTCACAGCTTTTTAAATTCCAGCCAGGTTCCCAGTTAGGAACCGCAAACACCATACAGATGATATGACCTCTCTCAGCCTTAGACATCAGGAGGGTTTACAAGAGGCAAAATGGGTCCCTTTCTTCACCACTTACCTAATCACAAAATCATTTTGTGGTCAAGACCATTTCTGAAGTTGTCCAGTGAAGGACCTCAGGGTTGAATTGCAAAAGCATTCATTTGAGATCTGGCACTCAGAACTCAGAAAAGTCAGTTTCACCTTAAGGCTTCTTTTCCTACAAAGGTTTTGTTTTAGGATCCTGGCTACTCCATTCGTCCTCACCTTGTATTTTTAACGACTTGCCTGCTTCTTGTGACATTTCCTCTACCCTGTATACAGAGGCATTTGACATTAACTGGACATTTACTCATGTAACGTAGTTTTATGCCATTTCCCTGCAAATTGCAGCCAATTTTCAACATCCAGACATACCAGGTTGACTTTTGTAATTTATTTGTTAGAACTTCTTTAAGGGACAGCTGGAGCTAAATTGCTGTGGTCCTGCTAGGGGTTACACATTGACATGGGCATTCATTTGTTAATTATCTAGTTCACTGCCAGATAATCTTCCCTGTTTGCTTGTCTTCATCTACTTTATATTCTGGAAGCAGCTTGGAAATTCCACACACTGCCCATTACATTAATGGGAAGTATTGATATGCTAATTGTCCGGGAGGTGATCTGCAGACCTGGGGACAACATAATCGTCTTGTTGTTCTACATGCTGTCTGTGTCTGCTTATTTTGAAATCATTGGCTGAAAATACTGACATGTCAGAGTATGCGGAAAAACTCACATCAAAGAAGCAAAACTGCTTTTTGCATTTAAGAAAAAAACCCAAACAAACCAACCTGCAAATGCAGTGGATTTCTAGAGTCTCTTCCTCCAGAAAACACAAGTACTCAGTTCAAGTGCAATAAAACTGTGCCCTGAGTGGATGAGGGATGGGGGATGAGGAGCTTGCAAACAAGGACTGCCTGACTTTGTACCCAGAAGACTGGGACTACAGAAGCTCCTAGTTGATATGTACATTTATGAATATGTAAAATGGAAAGGTTACAACATTTTGGAAAGGGCTTTTGTTTTGCAATTGAGTTCGGTAGTGTAGCCCCCTGACACTGCACAGAGCAGGAATAAGAGGGAAAACGGGCATCAGAACTTTCCACCAGCATTGCTGATTCCAAACATTATCCTTTTTATACAGTAGCTGGAACTGGGAATTTGCTTGCCTTGAGCAAGGGATGTGGGAATGGGGAAGTTCTGGGAGAACTTCATAGGTTGAGAGTGGGTTAGGAGTCGAAAAACTGCTGTGAAGATGCCCCATCTGAAATGTCAGATAGTTCAGAGTGAAATGGGGAGAAGGAGAAATAGCTGTGTGATACAGCTCAGGGGTGGGATCCTACCCCTTTTGTATGCTCAGGGAAAATGCAGACAGCACCCAGTAGTTGCCAGTTGCTGTCACGGTGGGCAGAGGGACGATCAGAGACCTTTGCCCTGGTGTCAGGCTGTGCCCTGGGACATGCTGTTATGACCGAGCATTACAGCCCTTGACCATGACTTTGGCAGCAGGGCAGAGCTCAAAACCATGAAATCAGGAAGCCTGAGGGTATACCTGTGGCACAAACAGGAGGAGAAGATGGTTTTTTGCCCCCCCCCCCCATCCGCCATCCCAAAATAGGATAGAATGGAGGTAGATGGAGAAGGTCAAGCAGTGATGAGCCAGAAAGACTGGAGGAGAGCACGGGGTTGTCTGGAGCACAGCATGGCAGCCTCTTCCTGGTGGGGATGCAGAGGCACCTGGGCAGGGGACAGAAGGGGTTCCTGTTTGCTGGAGGACAGTCCCTGTCTCTCCTTGCCCAGGGATGGACAAACTGACCTCACGAGCCTTTTTCAGCTCTGGCTTCTGCCTCCCAAACAGAGACTGCTGCCACAGCTGCAGCTCGGGCCAAATGAGAGTTGTGCAGAAGGGAGGCTCTTGGCAGATTTTGCAAAGGAAAGAATGAAAGTGAGTGGGCCAGAGCTTCAGGGCCTTCTCTTCCCACAGCACTGGGACAGATGAGCCGGTGCCCATTGTAGAGCAAGAGTTGCTGCGTGCTTTGGAACGTGCTTAGCTCACAGCCTGGCAGGAGAAGAGGAAGAAGATTTAACATTTAATAAAGCTTAATTTGTACCAGCAGAATGGCCCAGATTGGGCCCATCTTTCTGGATGCTCATTACACCCTTTTTTGCAGAGAGAATATGGAACAGCCGAGTCTGCAGTGCCCAGTACTGCTGTGCCATGCTGGCGTGCCTCAGGCAGGGTGAGCAGTGAGCCCTGGGAGTGTGGAGGTGGCCACTCAAGCCAAGCCTGGACCCCTGGAGCTGGCAGGACGGCGTGGCAGTGAGCCCAGGGCCTACCCGTGGCTGTGGGCTCTGGGGTCCATGCTGTGCAAGGACAGGGCAGCCAGCTCCATGCTGGAGCAACTGGCTGCCAGTGGAATTGCCCACATCTGAGAACTGCTCCTCACTTCTGATTTGATCCTTATGTTTCCAGCCGGCACAGAGATGAGGGCCCCACCAATGCACATCGTCAGTAACCCTTCCTACATCAGCATGTTACGAGGGAAGCACATGAGAGATCCAAGGGAATCTGAATGCTATAATGAGTCCTCCACTGAAAACTGATCCCCAACTGTGCTTTCTAAAGAGAATAACGTTGCACTGGACAGGAAAGCTTTGAGCTTGATGCAGAGCTAAAGATCAAAACACTGCAAAGCTGTAATGGAGATGAATTCTAACGGATGGCTGGATATAGGCTGATATGCTAATATACCTGTTTAACTTGCTAGATGGTAACAATGATGACAAATGTATTTGGATCTACATTCATCATTTGGCTGCCGTATATTAAAAATTGGATTATTATTATTTTGAATCAATCAAAAAGCTGTTGCTAAGCTCAGCTCCAAATTTCCTGCCTTGCCAAGTGACAGGTCCGTCATATACAAAATATTGCAACATATTATGATTGTGAATTTTTACCCTTAATTAACACACTCCTGACATTCCGTCATCATCAATCCTGTCACGGGCCATGACACATATAAATGACTAGAATTAATGTTTTCCAGAGCACTATTTCCAGATTGAAGCCGACAAATTTAGATCGCATCTAGAGACATCGTTGTGTTTTGCTCTTTTGCCTCAGACCAGTGTGAACTCCCTAAAAAAATGAACTTTTAGCTTCTAAGAATGATTGTGATATTGAGTATGAGTTGTACACTGGTTAGAAATGAGCAATGAAAAATGTGAGCTCCAGCTCACACTCACCAGTGCTGGGCACTGGTATTTCCTAGAGAGATCAGTTGCTCTGGGAGATGCAGATCCTCTGCAAGGTATTACCAATAATCTTTTTTCCCCCAGAGTAGGAACCTGTAGATCTGCCAATATGAGTTGAAGACACTCTGTGATCTGCAATAATCTAAATAGAGCACTGTTTGTGTTAACAGTTGGCAGAGATTAGTTTCAATAAACACCTGGAGAATTTTTTTTGTAGTAGAAAACCTTTTATGTTATTGGTTACCTTTCATCTCAGCATCTCAAGAGACTACGTAACCAAAAAGGGGTTAAATCCCACAAGTTTGCATTACAAAGACTACATGCCTGTGCCTTGACAGTGCAGTGACACAAGAGAGAACTTTATACCAAAGCCAGATATCCTCCCATCTCTTCTACTGTCATGAGACACCCAAAAACAGACACACAGTTGCTGAAAGAGCACCTCATTTACCACAGAGGCGTTTCTTAGTGGGACAGAACAGAGCTATGGCGTGAATGGAGACAGATACTGTGTCCCACACCTACACGGGCCCCTGCAGAAGGCAGAATTCATGCAGGGCATCCCTACTCTCTATTACTCCTACAGTAGTAACTTCCTTGGCTAGCCTTTAGCTACATTGCACAGAGCTGCACTAAGTGGCTTTCTTTAATGGATCCTGCCAAGATCACAGGCCAAGCACAACTCTTCATTACTCCAGCATCATTTACTATGAAGCAAATAGAAGCAAGTATATTCCTTGTCTATTCTGATCCTTGGTGGGTACCGTGTATTACAGAATCACAGGGAGATCACAGAATTACTGCGAGCCATTCAGGATCTAGACACATTCTGAGCAACTTGGAATTATTTATTATCCCTGCCACATCGTTGTGGTGTAGATGGCCTGCAGCTTCATCAAGAGTCAAGGCATGGGCTGACGTGACTTGCTCGAGGCCACACAAAGATCCAGTGTTGACATCGTCCTTCCAGGCACAGATGTGGAAGCCCATGGTCACGCTGTAACGGCAGTTCACAGGAGCACGAAGGGAACCAGGCTGTGTATCGTCCACCTGAGCTCTATGGTCCCACTCACAGGCAGATCCTCAGACCGCTGTTTGCAGGTGACTCTCGTTTGGCAACGTGCACATATACACCCACCCAAACCTGACTGTTGCACCTACAAGTAGGGCAACCAACGGGCCTGAAACAGGATACACAACAGGCTGTGGTGACCCGACAGAGGGCACGTGGCCTTGTCGCTGAAGGGCTGAGCGAATACCCGAGTGCCCCCCGGCCCTAGCGCCAGTCGGTGGGGCCGCAGAAGAGCACGGAGGCTCTTCCAGGCGTCGCTGCTGGCCCCGCCCGCCGCCACGATGTGAGAGAAGGGCTCGTTGTACGGGGCTCCCAACGCCGCGGCCCCGTCCCGCTTACAGGGACCCCGGAGGCCCGGGCGGGTGCCGGCGGCTGCCCGCAGCAGCGGTGACCTGCGGGGCGGGGTGCG